>VZTL01037259.1:0-10541 GCA_013400535.1 Scopus umbretta | reverse complement strand
GGGGGGGGGGGAGATGATTGCTGTATGAGTGAGCGCCCCACCGATCGCAACAGCTCCGCTTCTCCTGCCCTCTGCAAGGGCGCAAACTTTGCTTGCAGCCTTCCCGGTACTCGGGCGTTGTACCGCCCGACGTTCTCTGCACCAAACGTCGGCTTTTGTCCTTCTCTGCAAAGCCTTGCGCTTTTCTTTTGCGTTACTTCGCTTGTATTGCTAATCTTCTTCAGCTTAAGGGTTTGTTGTTTTTTTTTTTGTCACTATGCTGCAGCACCTGCTCCTGCTGTTTCTTTTGGACGGCGCATGCTGCCGCCATCCTGCTCCGAAATCGCTGAGCCTGAGGTCCCGTAAGTCCCAGTGGCCGAGGATCCCCGTAAGTCCCAGTGGCCAAGGATCCCGGTGGAGCAGGTGTCGTTGAAGGGACTTTGCCATGTTGAGGCAGCGTGAATCCCGCTGACGTGCTGTTGTTCCAGGCATCCTTCGCGCTTCTTGTGGCATCCGTCTGCTTCCCCAGCTTCCACGTAAACTCACAGGCAACAAGGAGGGGAGGGGGATGACTCCTTCCTCCCTTTCACCCGTTCTTGCCTGTTTTAGGGTTGGAGGGAGCTTGCCCACACAATTTCCCTGCCTCAGCCTGTAAGGGAATGATGTTAGTAGTACAGGTATCTATTAGGCCTCAAGTAGAGGTGGTAGTTGTCAGTCTTTTTCTTCTCTCTTCCCCAGCCTGAGAAAAATATAGTCAGGATCTGTGTTCATTTTTACAATGAATAAATGAGGAAGGGAGCTGAATTGGAACCCTAATTCCTTTTGTCAAGGCACAACAGCAGAGTCCAGGGGAGAGTTTGAAGCAGGGAAAAATTTTCTTCGGCAAGAACTCATTTAAATATGAATTTGAACGTGATCGGGTTCATCGTGGCACATACTTGCTACCGCCGTATAACAGATGTAAGTGGTCACAGTCAGTAGTATGAAGAAATACTTTGAATTATTTTAACCTGACGGTATCATTTAGGACTGAAACGTGACCTATTCTGCATAGGTAAAGAGAGATCATGCTAGGCTGGCCTGCCCTCCTTTATAATGATGTGTAAGTTACTGTTGTAAGGCAATCAAGGCGTTCAGTTTTGCCTTGAATAGGCTTTCAGGTTGAATCAAATTGCTTTTATAGGTACAGGTATTGTCTTTCCCACCCTGTTGAATGGAGCCATGTGATGTTAGGAAAACCTTTCGCTACAGACCTTCTGTTCCTTGCCTTCATTTCTGTACTCCACATCTTATGGATTGCTAGCTCTCCTAGCTAGGGGCAGTACCCTACCTTGTTGTAACTGGCTAGTCTATTCTGAATCCTGACAGAAACAAGCAAAGTTCCCAAATAGAACATAGTAAATTACCTGCTCCTTTATCACAGTGCATTACATCACTGATTGAATGTCAGCTAAATGTTTCTCCACGCACGTGACTAAAATGAGCAGGAGCTGTAATGTACATGTAAGAACCACAAATAGTAAATAAGCGTGATTATGGAAAAAAATGACATAACTTCTTCCCTTCACCAGTACCTAAGCTGCAACTACATCTTTTCTGAATTCAAACCAAAGGACTTATTCAACTATCTGTACATGTTTCTGTTTAAAGTGTGTCTATTTAAGAGAGAGATGAGATTACTTACCTACTCCAGATTATTTTTACCTTAGACAGAAGACATGGTTGCTGGACTGTTGCTAAGAGGCCTGCCAGAATGCGATAAATCTGAAAATCTGGAAGAGCTGTATGAACTTATTCTTCTCATGGTCCCGAAAGAGGGCTCTGTCCACTGTTTAGACATTTCTTCCTTTCCTTAATATGTTAAGGAAAGGAAGAAATGGTTGTTAACATATTTCTGAAATTACCCTTATTTTTTACCACTGTTAACTGTCTCAAAGAAAAGGAAGAAAACTGAATTTGTTACCACTGTTTACTAAGAACTCAGATAAAGCTGCTGAGCTGCTCTGTAAATGGATGTAGCTCTTACCAGCCAAGGGAGCCCAACTGACAGCTCCTAACAAACGCAACTGCCGTGGGATCTCCCACTGCCAGCGTTCAGCTGCGTATTGAAATAGACATCACCAAAGCATCAGAAATGTCGGGCACGTTGATTAGCAAGGCAAAAAAAAAAGACTCTTCTGCTTACGTGAAACATGATGGATGCTTTTTGTAAATACCTGTTGTTTTTTTAGTTCTGTGCCAACTGTGGGACTGTCTGTCACACTATAGAACCCAAATAATAAGTGTATACATGGAAAATAAGAACGATTGCAATAAGAACTACAGAAAAATACAAACGAGGTATGTTTCCCATTTATCAATGAGCCTGGTCCCTGCTGGCCATTTAATCTTTACCTTTACTTAGCATTTTCATGTGGAGTCGTGCAATACATAGTTACTCAAAGGAGTAACCAGTCAGATACGAGTTGCATTCACTGTAGCTGGTACTGGGAGCAGGTGACTGAATTAGAAGGGGGATGTGCAGAATTTTGGGAGACAGCACGCGCTTGGAGACACATAAATCCGCCTGGGCAAGAAGTCCTGGGAGAGTTGGGGTGCTCGAAGCAGCATCCCACAGCCTCAGCCCACCATGTGCCGTATGAACTCTCCGATTGTGCCCAGTCACCTCACATAGGTGTAGGAATCCTTACCCATATGAAAGGCCATCAGGAAGTGAGTGGGATCGTTGTTGAAAGATGTTAATGTGGGATCTGGATCTGGGATGGCGGTGTAAGCAACCAGAAGGTAGATGTACAGGAGAAACCGTGGTTTCTTAACGAGCTCTGTAGACAATTTGCAGTATTTCCACTGCGGAGACTGCATGGCAGAAAGAGCCTTGAGGTTCTGTAAGTGCAGTGCTCTTTGCTGCTTTTGAAGAACTCAAAGCTGCCTGATCCCTGGGATAAAAAGTGAAGGAAATCAAGGGGGTTTTAAGTTTCTCTGCTTAAGGAGCTATATGTTGGCATTTGTGGTTATATAGGCAGGTAGCACATAGCAGTCCCGGTTTTCAAATACTGACCTATAGTTTACTGATGCCCAGACAGATCTGAACCTGATTTTCTAAATCATCTGCTGAATATTTTTCTATCTTTTTTTTTTTTAATGACACCACTAGATAGCAGGCACTTTGACATGACGTAAAGTACCAGAAATCATTTTCTGCTGTGTACCATTTAAATCTGTAGCGATCAAGCCATTGTCTCTTACCTATTATTACAATAGCTGTGACATGATATCTGGCAAAGACAGGCTTTCTCCATAAAATTACATGTTGCATGTGGTCTCTGACAAAGTCATTTTTGGATAGTGGGGATAATAATCTAGAATTTTTATATTCTCCAGCATACGAAAAGAATTTACAGTGAGGGTAGATCTAAAATTAATCTGAGCATACTTAAAAAAATCATCATAATATTATATCTTAATGCTAATTCCAGCTTTTTTCTTTTTTTGTTGGTTTTACTTCTTTTTATTGTGGCAATCAGTTTATCTTATTTTTTTCCCCACATTTGTCTTAACTACTGGGCATTTAGCTTTTGCTGTAATACATCTGTCATGTCATTTAGCTCTTTTTCTCTTTTTTCTTCTATTTTCCTAGCATCCAAATACCATACAATATCAACTTCTTCAGTAAGATCTAATATTTGACGTGTTTTCAGTCTTAAAATAGGTTAGTCCACTTCCTGAAATGTTGCAAAATATGTTTTTATCTTTACATCTAGCTCTCGTGAAAATACCACAGCAGGAATTATCCCCCCTTAGCCCAGCATAAAGTCTCAGCATCGTGTCTGTATACACAAAAAAAAACCCTCCACACCTTTTGCTCATCTTTTCTCTTGTGGAACATTCTTCCACATGAAGAGAGATTATAGCTAAAAACAGTCTCAATTGTTTGCTTCAAGAACATGAACTTTTTTGAGTTCTTGTGTCCTCCGTTACGATCTCAGTACCTCTTTGTGTCTAGATGGACTTCGTTTCTTTCGCCACCTAATCCTGAACCCCTGTTCCTATTTGGAAAACATTTGTGCTTTATTGAAAAAGAGAATTTCTGAGAACGGGAAAGCGAAGACTAGCAGGGTTTTTAACGGAAAGAATCAGTTAACGAATATCTAAGAGAAGCTGAGGAGGAACTGTATCTCTTGGGCAACTCAAACAGACTTTGAAAGCTGCAGGTGGAACTTGGAATGCTTTAAGCTTCTTTTAGGCTCAGTTAACTTTAAAGACAAACCAAGTAATAGGTTGTTTCTTTAAAGTGGATTGTTGCCTGCCTATACTGCAGGGAGGTCGTCAGCAGCTCTGAAAGGTATTTCGGTGCCTTGTATTAATAAGACGTTACCTTTCCAACTTGATTGTCAGAGTGCACATAAATATACAGGGATTGACTAAAATCATTCACCATTCCCGAGCACATTTGGGTACCTTTTGGCTAGGTATTTGAGAGACTTCTGTTTTGATTTAGGTCTGTCGTTTTTTGGCACGTTTCCTTGAGCACTGGGTTGCAAATATTGCTTGCTTCTCTGCGGTGAGGCGCTTCTGTGCTAGATATTAGCATGAGCAGCACAGTAAGCAACAGGAAAGCCTTCACGCCCTGCAGGTCATTTAAATTGGCTATTGCATAGAGAGTTATATGCAAGGTGGGTTCTGACACTAAGAGTCTCCTGCCTGCCATGCCCTCTGCCACCCCTTTGGACTGTTTTCTCTGGCTCAAAAGAATCTGCCAGTCAGAGCATCCAGGAACTTAGCCTGACTTGTGCCTCTGAAGTAACTAGAAGGCAAGTAGCAGATGCAGTTTGTTTTGAAAAAAAACACAGGGGGTATGTCAATCCACTTTTTTATGCCGGAGAGAACGGGGCAACTACCTTCACGTCTTTCAGAAAGCTGACTTGAAATATTCAAACGAAACACAAAAAAGACACCTGCTCTTTGCTGTTGTCGGACTACCGTTGACTCGATTAATGACCACCACAACAGACTGTTATGAGGGCTTTTCCTTAAATGGTTACTTCTCAAAACCACAGGAACAGATTCTAAATTTTGTTAAAATTTTATTTTGAACGTCAGTTGATGCCACCTATTAGCAGGGCAGGGGTGGAGGTCATCTCTCATCCTTTAATTGCTTAGAAGAGAAACGTGCAGGAGCTTGATTGCACCTCCAGATTCAGAAGGGGGGGCAGAGAAAGAAGGGTTTGGAAATCTTGCATGTATTCAGAGAATATGCTATAAACTTTGCAATATTCATTTCAGGTGCCATAAAATCTCTCTTTCACATTTATAAAATGAATCGTGTTTTGTCTGGACAAGGGCAGCAGCTAGGGCAAGGATTGAGACTCAGGGAAATGTGACTTCCCAGCTCTTCCTCAAGCCTCCTTCAATAACTTCTTTAAAGCTGCCTCAGTTTCTCTACATCTAAGTTCTTTTAATTATACCTTTATCAGAAAAATTATTTTTTTATCTCTTTCCTTAAAGCTCTTCTCTCCTACAAAAACCACGATCAGATAAGCAGCTCTTAAGCGGAGAGTGCTGCTTTTCGTGTTGACCACCACCTTCTAGCTGGTTCCCATCTGTTGTTTGTAAACACTTCATGTCTTGTGCTGCTGATGGTGTTAGCTCCTTGGAAGACAAGCTCTATTTTCTTATGTTTGCACACTTCATCAAAACAACAGGAAATCTGTCCATGACTGTGAATCCTACGCAATGCCAGAATATAGGGTTTGTGGTTTTTTTTCTTGCTAGGGATCTCAATTAGTAAAACTCAACAGAGGTGAACCACTATGCTGCAAACTGTAAGACAATGTAGTTGGTATGCACACAGAGTATATGTTCAGGTAGTCTTGTCTACGGGGGAGAACAAGCCAAGTGCGAGAGAGACACCAAAGGAGGGAGCTGGGCTGAGCGTGCGAGAGAAGGGACAGGAGGTGGTAGAGGAACTAGGCAGAAGGTGCACAGATTAAAAACTGCAGCGTGTATTTTTGGTTCGTGCCTTTGCAGAACTAGTTGAAGTTGTCTTCTGGAACAGCTCTGTCCCTAAAATTCCTTTCTTTTCCTAACCAAAGGCTTAGGGAGAAGGATTAATATCCAGATCCTAATAGCTGTCACAGAGCAAGAATGACTCCCTTCAAAATTTTCAGTCTGAGGAACAGAAGGGTTTTCTGTGCTGCCATGGCTTCAAATACAGTTCATTAAGTATTCCTCTGTCGAAGAAAACAACCAATGGATTTGCTTCGCTTCAGGGAAATTACTGTCCTCAACCTTACTGCTTTTTCGATTATTACATCCTGTTGTGCTTTCTGTACATAGGAGGTGGGGTGGAAAGCTGTCTGGTACTTGCTTATCCACGTGAAAATTGCTGGATTCCTCCACTGCATCGCAGTGCTTTTCTGCAATGTCATTTACGAGTATTGGGCTAAATTTGGTTCTTTCTCAGGCCTTATTGTACAAACTCCTGTTGCCTTTATGAGACTTCTAGTAGGCAAAACGTGACAGGGAATATCCGTATCTCGCATTGCATCTTGGTAATCTAGAGGTAACTGGCTGTAGAACTTTTGGTCTACAAGAAAAATAAACTTGTTTTTATTAACCTTTCTTTTGTTTATCATTTCTGGTTCACACTACATTAAAGCTCCTCTGTATTTAATTAAGGGTTAAACCAGATACTTGTGATACATTACTTGCTAAACACTTTTTATCAGAAGAAATGCAATCACTTAAATATATTTTCTGTCTTGTGGGCACAAAGCAGTGGCAAGATAGTCAAGATTTGTTTTAGACACAATAACGTTTACAGAAGTTATCTCCCACATAGTGAACTATGTAAAATTTCTAATTTTTTTTTTCTATTGACAGAAGCCCAAGACGATGCATCTTTCCATTAACATCTGTAAAAATGCACAAAAGACTTGTAACTAAAACGTGGCCTGAAGAAAGTTAATGAAGTTGTTAGTAGTCTGCATCACAAATGAAAAGACTATGGATGACTCTGGTCTTTTCCTTCAGGCCTTGATGAACCATGAAAATGACAGAAAGTTGATTTTTCTAAAGGAGCAGCAGCTGTAAGTAAAAAAAGAGGAGAAAAATCAAGAACAAAATTAAATAACAGAAAGCTGATGACCAGAGCTGCTACTGGTGGTGACCAATCTGTTGTAAGCTGAAATTTTCTTGCATCCTAATGGACATTTTGACCTAATTTACAGAGTCTTTCTAGTAAATTAACTTTTTTAGAAAAGTCAAACCTTTTTTTCTGCTATGGATCGTGTACTTCGTCTAAGAAATCTTTTATCATCTACAGCAGCAATACAGCAACATAAAATTCAGGGGGTTTTGATTATGAACAAATTAATAAATCACGAGCAATAAGCCTGGAGTATTTCACACTCCCTTGCCCTGTCCTCACTTTTCATTGGCAGTTAAAGAATGATACAAAGAATTCCTTTTTGTGTTTGTTTGCCGTGACCAGTGCAAATAATCACACAGGCTTATGAAGGCAGACAGTTATCTAGCAGCAGGCTCATCCACTTCCACTTCGGATATGGAGGTAGTTTCAAACAAAGAAAATCATATTCCGAAAAGCCACATGGACCTGTTAATTGTGAGAGAAGCGTTAGTAGAATGCTCCATGTAAAATGAGCATGCCACATTTAGATAAAAATCTTGATTTCAATATAAAAAATGCTATACACATTCAAATGGAATTATGCAGCTTATTACATCTGAAAGTGGTTGCATCTCTTGATCCATCTGGTCAAGAGTTGCATAAGGCCTTGCATGCCTTAGGTCAAGCACCCCTCAAATGGGAGTGACACTGCAGGAATATTTACGTTTTCGAAGCATTATTCATATTGAATGACAGCTGAATGAACCATCCCTTAAAAAAAAAAAGAAAGAAAACAGGTAATGTTTTTTTCATTAAATTAATAAACCTGCTCAGAAATATTGAAGGAACGTCTAGCAAACTATAATGATCATAGGACTTGCAGTAATATGTTGGGGGGAACGACACTACCACTATCCTATTTTTGAAATTTCTCTGGCAGGGCACTAGGATCCATTCCATTTCATGATTTCTTCATGTAAGCTACATAAAATACTTAGTTAAAACTGAGTAATTTCCATAACAGAATTTTGGCAAATTAAATCAAAACAAGTTGCTATGACAGTTCCTACAAATATTTCTGTTTTAGCTTTGTTTTGTATGATGTTGTATTCTGTCAAAACAGAAATTTTTCCTCTTGGGAAAATTTTCCAGGCATTTTTTCAGTGCCCTAATTTTCAGTATTCGTCAAAGTCAAGATGAAGGCTAATTTCAAATGCTCTAACTTACATCTGCATAATCGTAAACCCATGAGAACGTAGCTTTCGTCTTATAAATGAGTAATGTCATTAGATACAGTATTGTTAGTTCAGTTGACTTTGTTTACTGCTCTGTATAACAAGTGACTGAAAAATAAATAATACTTAACGTTTGCTAAACCGTTTCTAGTGGTTTCTGAAATGGAACTCAATGGTATAGATACGAGCCATTGCCAGAAAACGTTAACGGTTCGGGTTTTTGTTGCAGTAGCATAATGCCAAGGGAAATCTAAGCGGATACAGGGAATTGCATCTAGTCCTTTCTAAACAAGAAGCAGGTGAACTCTCAAAGGTACAGACATAAAAATAGCACAGATTTATCATACAGACATTTCATTGATGAAATCTTACATAAGGAACTCATTTAATTTCAGTGCCGGTGGACCACTGTAAGTGTTAGGTAACAGTGCAAATTAAAAAAAAAAAACAACCCCCAAAAAAAAACCCAAAAAACAAAACCCCTGTCTTTCTGTGTCAGTGCATTTACAACAGGATAAAGCTGACTCAAAATTTTTTAGGGAGGACAGTATTTAGCAGATTGGTACCTGAGTCTTCGCGTTCAGAGGTATGGAAAGGACTGGGTGTTTCCAGGTTTTAGATTTTTTGACATCAGAACGTAAGAACTATAGGTTGGGGGAGGAGTTGCCAAATGTAGAGTTCACTTGTGTGGGGCAATAAACTTGATAAATTACAGTGAAAAATATTTAATTAAAATTCATAGATATACCTCCGTGAAATTAACCCAGATGTGTCCTATATACATGGGTTAATCATGGGGTTTATTGCAAAGGGGTTTTTTTTGGATTATCGATTGATTCTGTCTCCTAAGACTGGCAGACATCTATGTTAGTTTATGCCACAGTCTCTCAAAATGTGGCCCAGGATCTACAACATGGCAGCAATATATCCTTGAGTTCTGTCAAGAAATTAGAAGGCATGTGATTAATGTTAGCTTATTTCCGGTGCTCTGAAGTTGCTAAGAAAGAAGGAAAGGGGAATGTCCTGAAGCAAGGAACGAGATAACCAGAGAACATATTGAAAAAGAAGGGGGAGACAGGCAGAGGGTGTAATATTCTGAAAAAGCAGGCAGAAAAGAGCTAATTTAAGATGGATGAGCTAAGGAACTGCAGGAACCAGTGTTACCTGCGTTTTTTCAGCACATGTTGAAAGGCATTGTGCTTCAAGGGATGGAACGCAGACTTTTCTCTTGTTCTGTTCTCCCCCAGACTGTGGAGTTGTCTCAGAGACGTTAAGCAGTTGAAGATGGCCCATATAACTGTATATGAGATGTTATGTCATCCTATGAAAAAATATTCTTACCATGAAATGTTACAGAAACTCCTGATTTTTTTTTTTTAATTATATTCAAACTCCAGCTAACTTCGCTCTTTCCTCCCCCCACACACATGCTGACATTAATAGGACTTTTGCAGTTGACTTGCAAGGAGCAAGATACATTTATTTTATGCTTTTAATTTAATGTTTCAATATTTTTGGCCTGTTAGCATGTTACAAATGCATATGGTTTGGGAGAGCTGGCAGTAATAGGGAGTAAAACGGAAAGTCCTCCTGGGAGATTGGTTATTTGTATGAAGCTGATGAGAAAACAAGTGCTTTCTGTGAGGGCTCTAACACTGTTAAAGGACATGTGGCTTGAGGACAGCATATGTGTTGGCATACGCATTTAGGTGTGTCTGTTTTTACGCTACTTTGTTCTGTGCACAGAAAAACGGCGCGTATCAGATGCTTTTTGTTATGTATCTTTGCTATACCTGTCAGCACGTATTGGTCATATACAGACAAACTGACTCTGTGAATGTGTGTGTCCGAATTGTAGAATCATAGAATGCCTTCTGTGCCTTCTAGTGGATACCTTCCACTAGATCAGGTTGCTCAAAGCCCCATCCAACCGGGCCCTGAACACTTTCAGGGATGGGGCATCCATAACTTCTCTGGGCAACCTATTCCAGTGCCTCACCACCTTCACGCTGAAGAATTTCTCATCAACCAACACCCCCAATCCTTCTCCTCAGGGCTGCTCTCAACCCATTCTCTGCCCAGCCTGTATTTCTGCTTGGGATTGCACCAACCCATGTGCAGGACCTTGCACTTGGCCTTGTTGAACTTCCTGAGGTTCGCACAGGCCCATCTCTTAAGCCTGTCGAGGTCCCTCTAGA
>VZTL01037257.1:142515-154294 GCA_013400535.1 Scopus umbretta | reverse complement strand
CTTCCTCCTTTTCAAAATTTTTTCTTTTTTAAAAGGCCCCTCTCACTATTATTACTTCTGGCAGAGCATTCCCGGTGCACAGGGGTCGTACTGAGCCATTCGTCTAGTGGCCCAGCACTTGGGAGAGACTTGTCTCAGGGAGAAATTGCTTGATTCACCTTCAGGCCATATAGTTGCTCTCCAGACTGCTCATGATTTAGAGAGGGTCGTCTCAGCTGCATCATTACATGAGCTGCTTTATCAGCTGATATAAAACTCTTGTTTATCATCATCATCTGCTCCATGTTATAATACAAGGGAAAAATCAATGATGAGGGTATTCTTTGGTGCACCAATCAGCACTTTTTCAGCCCTGGTTCTGAGCTACCATTCTGGTACAAGCCTCTTAAGGTAAGAGGCAGAAATTAAAAAGTATTCATGAGAAAAGCACAATTTGGTTAGCAGGTATGGTTGGTGAAAGCTGTATGGATATCATTAAGATCACTAATTACATGCATTCAGTATCCTGTTAGATCCTTTTAAAAGTCTAGTTTGCCCTGGTACTGGGTTTTTTTTCGGTTATTTTAAGATCCTAGTGAAATACATAGCTTTTACTGACAGATACAGGAGTATCCCTTCACACAGTCATTTTACCATATAATATATTAAGATCGAGAAGTCCTATTAGCTAAAATCATGTCTCTTCCCATAAAGAGCTGTGGTAGGATTCTTTCCTCTCAACCATTCTGTACATTTGCTCTAAACTCCAGTTGCTATGGCTTCCATCTAGTCCTTCCTTTTGGAGACTTTTTTTTTGTAGCCAGCTAAATCAGTAAGCTTCTGTCTAAATCTTCCATTTATACTTCTTCATCTCCATTTCAAACATCTTTTTTCCCTATGGTGTGTTATACACTTCAAATGCTTGTACCCTTACTCTTAGTCACCATTTAGTGAAGTAATGCTTTGTATTCCCTTAATCTTTTCTTGTAATTCAATCTTCCAGCTTTTGGGTTTTTTCTCTTCTGAATTGTCTCCAAAATACCCTTCTTTTTTTTCCCATCGTTCTGGGATATGTTTAAATGTACGTAATATGATAAGCGTAGTCTTACCAGAAGCCCACAGAGGGTATTTTTTCCTGCTTTTTTTGGACTATAGGGCTTTACTTATGCAGTCGAAAATGGTTGGGTTTTTTTTCTTTTTTTGCTGTTATAGTGCATTGAAAATTTTGTACAATTTTTCCCACCCTTACTTTTCAGACTTGCTCCATATCACTGCACTCCTGTCTTTCTCCTCTGCTGTAGCTCTGGATTATTTTCCTCCAGATGGATTGCATGTATTCTAAAGGTTGCTTTTTTCATCTTTCTTGCACATGTATTTTTAGCTTCCAAAACCCTTTCCCCCACGTTTTCAAATCTATCCAGTCTAGCAGGATTTGCTAACTTATTTGCTGTTTTCCCCTTTCCTGCATCATGTTTAAAGATGTTAAAAAAAAAAAAAAAAGTCTAATTTCTGACTCCTTTGGACTTACAGATTTCTGTCTGTGACATGTAGACCAGTTTTAATTAATTTGGTTAAAGAGCCTTCCTGTGGGATGATGCTGAGTATTGTTTCAACATTCTGGTGTGGTGTTGATCATCTTTGTGCAGTCTGTAGGACCAAGCTTGGAAAACATAAAACTGTTAATTTTGTAAATATTACTCCTTTATCTAGTTCTAAAAAATTAGTAGAGCAACTATAGTATTTCTTCTGTCTTGAATTTTGCAGGACTACTCTATAAGTTTGTAATACTTTTCAGGACATGCAAGAGCTTTAAGTAGGAAGCTTTATAATATTCTTAGCACACTGTCTTTACATTGGCTGCTGTATTCATATTCAGTTGAGTAAAAACCTATCTGCGGCTTGGCCAGCATGCAGTAGAAGAAGGTTTAGGAAACCTGGTGAAACTGTATTCTTCAATCTCTAATTTAACGTGCATGTTAGAGAGAATCGGAAATCATCATTGTTGCTTCTGTGCCAACAGCTTGTAATACAAAGCAGTTGTTACTCAACTTCTTAATTAAAAATAAGTCATAGCCATGTTCTGAAGCAATGCTTTGTGGATATTTTAATTTTACATTACTTGTAAAACTCCCAAGAGAGAAATTCAAGAGAAATGCTACATCAGAGTTTATGAAAATTCTTGTAAGTTTTCTCGCGATTGTTCCTTCCTTCCTTGACACCTTTTGGTTTCAAATCAATGAACTGGGAGAGTAGGGCTTGGCCATGTGGCCTGTAAGTGGCTACAAAAGTGTGGCAACCTGCTTAGGAATGAAATACAGTGATTATTTCTGCTTCCAGTTAAAATGGAAAGACCCTTCCCTCCACATCCTTGACTAGCAGTCAGTGGAATGCAGGTTTCTATTCCTCCATCTTGCTGTTTAGAGGTTTTGAAGATGCAATTAATTAGTTTTGTTATGTGAAACTCTTAATACATTTAACTGCACCTAGAAATCCACTGGCTGCAGGTGTAATTTTCAGAGTTAGAGAGAAATGTCTTCTTCAAGAACTACAGCGCTTTTGGATTGTACTAAGGAGCATCTTGGTTATACAAGCATGCATTGTCTGTATACATCTTCCTCGTAATATTTCAGAGAGATAGGGTAAAATTCTATGGGTCAGGGCCGACGTGATTTGACAGTTATGAATTGTGCTCAGAAATGGAGTAAAAGTAGTGAATTGATCAAATATGGTAGAGTCATGAGCTAGAGATTCATGCTCTTTCTATTCACTCACTCAAGAGTGATCTGCTTAGCATTTCAGATGGAAACCTGGCTTTGCTAAAGAACAAGTTTGTTTTTCACACTGAGGCTTAAAAAGCTCTCTAGTAGTGTTGACTTTTAACAAGAGTGGTATGCATAAGCTTCATTTTTTGTTGTTTGTGGCTTGGGTTTTTCTTGCAAACCTAGCTAACACCTCTGGAATTTATCTGTAGCTAGAGAGTACAAGGAAAGAATTGCTTTTAGCAGATCTCTAGCTTGGAGTGGTACAGGTAGCAGTGGTACTGGGAATTGTCTGGAAATACTTGAATTTCAGAGATGGGAAGTTTGGAGAAAGGACTCCAAATACGAAGTAAAAACAGGTTTTGTGGCCTATTTTGAAAGCATAGGTGGAGCTGGTCTCCAAATAAAGGGGATCTGTTTTCAACCTGCTTGGGTATAGGGTGATTTTTAAATTCTGTATGATTCCAAGAGTATACAGAGGTTAAAGAACTTAGAAGAACATGAAATTGGAAACTTCATTGTTGCTCAAGTTCCTTTGAAATGTAGAAGAGTAAGGATCATATTGCCCTGGATCTGTTAGCAGTGGATATTAGTGAGAAAGAAAGACAGAAAGTAGTTTTATTTCTGGCATTCACAAATTCTGATGCCCTTGCAATGTTTAATGTTTTTCATTTTACCCAGAGGAAGCTAACTCTAAATATTAGAAAAACATGATTACTGTAATCCAAATTAAAATAAAACTTGGAAAGGGGCTTTTAAGCTGAGGATACAAAAAGTGAGTTGGGTGATAGAAAAATTTGATTGACGTGAAGCTGAAGAGCAAATCATGCAATTTGTGGGGATAAGGTAACTTAACCAAGCCTCGTGCTAAATACTGCATTGTGCTTTGAATCTAGAAGGAAATTCAGGCTGTGGAGATCCGGAATTAACTCTTGACAAGACTTCTGGTATTTGGGAAACATCCTGCTGAAGTAGTTGGTCATTAGCCTGGATGGAACAGATTACGTGTACACTTCCATTGTAAACAGATGGAGAATTCCAAATGCTGCAGGAAGAAGGGCCTGAAGCAGAAAGGCACATGGAGTTTTAGCACAGAGCCAAGCTTTTTTTCGGCATATTAACTCCGAATGAGGACAATGCACAGAATGTGTGAGAAAATGCACAAAATTTTATTGAGTGCTGTTGTCTTCTGAGCTTCTTACAAGTGTCAGTAGAATCAGAAATCATCATTGTGTTTGGTAAAGGTCACTGCCAGTCCTCATTGACTCACTGGATGAGCTGTGAATGTTCCTGCAGCCATAAGCAAAGGGGCTTTAAGCCTTGAAAGCAAGTGGCCGTGCACATTTGCTTCACTGGGGTGCAAGTTACAGTTTTGTCAGAATCTGTGATAATGTAAAAAGAAAATTGATTAGGAGAATATATGGAGATGGCTTACTGTAACACGTTATCTCCAGTGGAAGAGTTCACTTGAACTAACATACTTCTGAAAACAAGAGTAGTTTGCAAGAGAGAGAGTACCAACCTCTTGCTGTGTTATTGAAAAAGCATGCTTATTGGTGTGGTGCCTTGTGTCTCCTTTTGAGAGAAATTTTGACATCTTCAGGTCGACAGGGGGAGCTTCTGACAACTCTGAATAGAACTGCAAATAATACATTCAATTACTGCCCAAAGAAATTTTTCACTGTTGGCAGAAGTTGAACCAGGTAGATGTTTCTTAGACTACCAAAAATCCAAGCAGAGTCACAGACTGCGTGTGCTTGTTGATACTAGGAAGAGGCCATGGGGACAGACCCCTTTTCTGACTGATAGAAATCCCTCCTTTTAATATAAAGTAGAACATAATAGTCTGGTTGAGGCCAAATAGTTTTATATGCTCTGTGTATCAGCAGATTCTGGCAGATATCTTTAGAAAAAACAGAGCATATCCAAAACCCATATTGGTAAGCACTGCATATCTAGGGTGCTGTAAGAAAGAGCTGTATTCAACATAATTGGAAAATGCAATGCCACCTTGGTGTTGCAGGTGGCATAAAGATTTGTATAGATGTGCACATTTGAGTATAAATACAGGAATGGTATGTTGTAGGACTTAGTTAATTGCTATCTTGACTGATTTACCCATGTCTGCATGAAGGCTGCTGAGACAGAATTTACAAGAAATTGTAAAAACTTAAAACTCATGAGGATCCCTTCGTAAAATATTATGTTAATATCTCATGTGATGGTTAAACATGGGAGCAGTGTCAGTTTTGGCAAACTGGTGTGAAGAAAAGAAAGGGCAAATGACATCTGTAGAAGATGTTTTTATTTCATGGGATGTGAAGCTGAGCGCCAAGACCTTTTGTTAAATATGAGGTCTAGTATCTAGTATGAGCTCTTGCAGTTCAGGTAAGGCCTTGAGCCCATTTGCCCCACAGTGGCTACTGTTAGCTTTGGTGCAGTTGAGTACATAGTTTTAGCTAGGTGGAAAAGATTATGGCAAAAGTGGTTTCGCATCTGAGATTATTTATGTGCTTCTTGCCCGAGTCAGGTAGGGAGAAGGGAGCCAAGGTGAATTATTACGAGATTTGCACTAAACTGGCCATGGGCTGAGAAAAGGTTTGCAATTTCATGAAGATATTTTTTTCAGTACTTCTTCCTACCATCTTTCTTGAATTAAATATAAGCCAACTCTTTCCTCCAGTATTTGTTTCTTCCAGACATGTAGGCAGCTGGATGACAGCCTCTTTTCACCTAGATGATGGTGCATGTAGCTCTGTCATCAACATATTGTTGACACTTGATCTTGTATGCTGTTCTACTGAGGCTCAGCAGACGGAGAGCGGGGTGGAATGGCAGCTGTGCACAAATCCTTTGCTCTTGTCATTAGATCTTTAACATATTGTAGATTTTGCTGTTACAGTCTCAGCATGACATTTAATGGGGAATTCACAGGTACTGCTTTTGTTTGCAGTCTGAGTTAAGGGCAAAAATGAAGAAGCATGTCACTCCTTTTGGCATAGAAGTGACCATATTTTTATTAGATTGTTCCAGAATTGAGAGCTGTCAGTGATTTTTGCAAGAGACAGCAATAGCTGGGGGCACAGTCCTGTTTGCACAGTTCAGTTCACTTGTGCATCTGCACTGAATGTATACGTATCTATCTTCTGTCACGCTAACACCCCCTTTGGCATTCCTGTTTCTCCCCTTTCATCTGTTCCAACCACACGCACGCACAATTGAAAGGACAATTGTTTTGTTTAGCAATTTCTTGCTTACTCAGCCCTAGGTTTCAGATCCAGGCTTGGACCAGTCCCCTAAAGGGCTTTTTGGAAGTATTACCCTGGATTTGCAGCCTTTGGGAGATGGGTAGTAAATTAATGAGCCACTTCACTGCAAGTGTGTTATTTTCCTGAGTGAGAGCTTTGTTACCTAAGATGATCTGTTTCTTCATAAGACCTAGTTCTTGTTAATGTTTTGAAGTTTCCCACTAGTTATTTTAAAGCTTTTATTTATTTATTTATTTAATTTAAAGTTTTTTTTCTCATGTAGTAGCTGCACGGCAGGCTTGTGAGAGAGAGTACCCACTGATAATGCCAAGACCTAGCCTAAAGAAATGCTGTAATGAGACTTACTCTGATTTGAAAGATCAGCAATAAATTATGTGATCAAGTATGGTCAGGAAGAACCAACAATGTTTTACCTTTGCATAAACTTTCTCAATCCATTCAACAGAAACTTCTGGTGCTGTCCTGTTTTAGGAATTCAGTCAAGTATCCTCAGTTAAGGTTTCAGTTGTTGCTGAAAATTAAGGGTTAGTTCTCATTTAAATCACTGTGGCTCAGAAGGCAAAGCTAGGATTTTCTGCACTGACAACAGTGGGCAGAAAGAGGTTTGTTGTATTGCTAAGGACTGACGAAGAATTTCATATATGATCCTATTGCATCTGGGGAAGACAAATGGAGTTGAAAGAAATTTTATTTGTGCAAGGCATTAGATGATAAGATCCATTTGAGGGTAAGACTGACAAATCCAAAAAGATAAGTGCATTATTTTTTGCTTCTTCCATTCTAACAGAGATCTAATGGAAGGACGTGTATGTTGTTGGCAGGAATCAGCTGTGGGGGAGGGGTTGAGAGCAGCATAGACCAACCTGCCTAATAAGAAGAGACTGGGAGCAATAAAGCAATTTTTTTCCCCTGTCTGATCATAGGAAATGCATGCCTCTTTCTTTGCCTCTGTGTATAGATAAAGACGATCCCTTCCAAACAAAGGGGAGACTTGCCTTGTTTCAGAATACTGATATATATTGTCTTATGAATAAATGTATTGAGCCATCAGTCAATTATCTCAAGGAGTGTTTGTTTTGCTTTGCATTCAAGGCCCTCTGCTTTAGACAAACTAGACTTGAATTCTGCTGCAAAGGGCTCTGGGGTTAGTGGCAGTGCAAGGCATAAGCCTGAACTTCAGCAGCTTTTGTGAAATTCATAAATAGAAGGCAGAGTCAAGAATGTAATCTAAGCAAAAAAGGGATAGTGTTATTTATTAAGGAGATCAGGTTAGGATATCTTATAATGCTTCTGGATCTTAAAAAGCCGTGGACTTGTTTAAACTAATTGGCAGCATTATAGAAGTCAGTAATGCAGGTGGCTTCCTGGCAGCTAAGCAAAGGACCTGTAGTGCTTTCAGTAGAGTGGTAGATGCTTCATAGCAACTTACCTTATATCCTGGTGTTAGAGGTGAACTAGTTAACACATTGACATTAAAAAAAAAAAAAAAAACAAGGGGAGGTCTTTCAGTGGCAACACCCTATTGGGATGGGTAAGGCAAAAAAAAAAGATAATTAATTTATTTAGGGGCTGTTCAATTCCAGTAAGATGCTTGCAATCAAAAAAGATTAAGTGAAACTTCTGGATCAGAAGATGAAGGGCAGATGGGGAAATGCAAAATGTGTGCAGCCCTAGTTGGACTGCTGGTTTTGCTCTACTTGTGCCTTCATCCTGTTGCTGCACCTCATCTGCTGCTCTGCAAATACAAATGCACTTTGTAATTTTCTGCATTTTTTGGAATGCTTTTTGGGTAGTTTCATACTGTATGTAGGCTTTGCTTTGAGATGTGCTTTCAGTGAACTTAATATTGTGGATTGGCTGTGCTTTTAGAGCTGCATCAGTATTACATAGTTCATGTAGCTTAGTTTGTTGGAAGTGCATTACAAAATGAGATACCTGCACTGGCCAGAAGCTCTAGTGTAGCTGCAATTACATTGGCAAAGCTGTACAGCACCCACAATTACTTTGGTGGTATAACCTGCATCCACATGAAGAGCACTTTGTTTACCACCATAAACTTTAGATCTGTGCCAGCACAAGATACAAATGTTGGCTGCCAGTACAGCTATACCCATCTGGCAGAGATCAACACTTCTTTCTGAAACATTTTTCTCTGCAGCCCAGGTCAGAGTGGTCATGAAGCTGTGGATTTTACCAGTCCTCCTTGTAAGGGTTTTCTATTTCTAACATCTATGAGAATTAGATGCTTCTCTTCCTGTGTGTTCTCATGGTCAGTCAGCCTCTGGTGACAGCATCGATTCAGTTGAAAATTAATAATGAAATTTTAGGCTGGTGCCTGATAAATCCGCCTAGTCTGCTCCAGCCTTTCCTCTCCCTTTACCTGTCAGGATGGAGCTTCACAGATGACAAGATTTCCCCATGTAAACAAGAGAACAGCTGCACCCCCTCCCCATGCAGCCTTTATCAAGGCTGATCTAACAGCCCAGTTTACTGCTTGGGCTAAGCAAAGGTAATGGCTTGAAATTTATTGGCATCTTGAAAGGCAATGCATCTAGTCAAGAGCAGGAATTTAAAACAATAAAAAACAAGAGTTCCTGCTGAGTTTCCCTACCAGCTTGTGCCAACTTTCTCTTCTCCTCCAGCTTCAGAATGTGTTTTTTCTTTCCTGAGTGCCAGAGAGGAGAAGAAAGATCCCACTCTGCCAAACAAGTAGTGTTCAGGACTCTTCTGCCTTCTGTTGCTCTCCTTAGAGGTGGGAAGGCCTTGAGCAAAGAGATGGCTGTGCAGATGACACGATGCCTCTGCTTTGGCCAGGCACGGTGCTGCTCAGACCAGGGAAGCGGTGCAGCACAGTTGCCAACTGGCAGCAGTAGCCCAGGCTTGGGGCAGCCTGCTGCTACTGCGATGACTGACAGGATCCTGGCGATTGCCCTGTCCGGCTTTTTAATGTTGGCACACCCCAGAAATGGAGAGGAAAGGTGGCATTTGAAGAGTGTTATTAAATAGCATCAGCTCCCCTAGGACAGAGCAGGAGGGGAAGAGGGAAGGACTAGATCAATAACTAGGGCTTTGTGGAACAGAGCCTTTTAGCAAAAAGTTTTCTTACCCCTCCAGGGCAGGTACAAATTAACTGTCTAGCTCTGTGCTTATGCGTTGTGCCCTGGGCCCCATTCTTCCCACATACTTGACGGTGAGGAAGAGATCATCAGGAAAGATTCCTTGAGGCTGTTGATTGTCATGCAGCCTCTCCTGACTCTCTGCCATAAGTAAATATTTAGTTTAATACCTAAGCAGTGGCTCTGACAGGTGCTACAGTACTGATGTGCCAGCACTAACAAGCTGGAGGGGGGGCAGCAGCAGTGGACTTGAGGTGGCCTTTGCATTCCACGTGCAGCTTGTTTGCTGAACACTTTGAGGGTCTATTTTTTTCCTTTCCTTATGCCTTAAAGCCCTGCTTCCTCTGAGCCATCTTCTTCCCTGCTGAATTCAGCGTTGAAGAAGTAGCTGTGAAGTAATGAAATGAGCTTTAGGGAGTTCAGTAGATGATGTACATGCCCACTCCTGTTCAGGGAGGATGGAAAAGGCACACCAACGAGATAAGTAGTTGCTTCTAATGCAGTCTTTGAAAATAGAGAAGTGCAGACATAAATTGCTCAAATCTTTCCCCACGCTTCATGGGTACAAGGATGTAGAATGAAAGCAACCAGCTATTTCTTTAGTGAGTATTGTTTTCCCTTTGTATGAGAGTCACCTTTTCTGTGGAAGCTTGGCTACACAAACAGTTTGGGTACTTCTAGAGGAAGACTTTTTATCTTGCTGACATCCTCTGAACTCAGAGGAGAGGTGGAGTCCCTGAAATAACAGAATACTTCTGGAATCTCCTGTGAAGTGTGGGGAGATCACCAGAGATGGGGTTTCCTACAAACATAAGCACAGGTCAAGCAACCATTCTGTGTAATCTAGGCTGGGTTGTATGGCCCTAAAGGGAAGCAGTAGGACCTTTCTTGCCTACTGAAATGACATTTATATGTTTATGTTGCCAAGAAGAGAAGAGTTTGCTATACTTATATTGCCTGTTTGGACTTAAGGTTCCATAGGGATGTTCTGAAGCTTCCACTCCTCGGACTTCACAATGTTTATAGTTAGAGAAACATACCATTCAGAACTGTTTCAGAACAGCATCTGGAAACAAATGCAGCTGTCTACTCCATGAAATGCTGCATCGTTACATCTAATGGTGTGCCTGTGCATTACTGATTTAGTAGTGTACTGATGCTAAGAGCAAGTTTGACGTTGGTTATGGTGAAGACCCTGAAGCTTTCTGTAACTGCTGGCAGTGATTATGGGCTGATAAAGTGTGATGCAATACAATATATGTCCTAAATGCAAATGCCACCTTATTAAAAATAAACTCTGTCTGGAAACTGGTGGAGTGTGGTGGGCACCTTAAAGATTAGTGGATTTTCACAACAGTGGTTCTAAACTGGTTCCTGAACCCTTGGCCATCAACATGGCTGTTATACTTTGCCTGCAACTAGTCTGTGGACCAGCCCTAATGAAAGGAAAGTGGTGAATTATCAACTTCATGTGTTTGTGTTGCTAGTTTTAAGAGTGTCTGATCTCTTGACCTAGAAGCTGGAGAATCATGTTAGTGTGGGATTCCTGTAATAACTTGAATATTATTCCTAGAAGTTCAGAACTACAAAGCATGGACAGTCCCACTGGCAGAGGTGTAGTTGCTCTGTGGTATGTTTTCAGGCTGGCTACTTTGGTTGAAATATCTCAGTAACTTTTTACAAGATTTAGCAATGGAATTAAAAAAGACTGAAAAAAAAAAAATCTGAAAGGAATTAGCTGTGATCTACAGAGAATAATACTTCCTGGCAGGCTTCTGACCTTCTTTGAAGAGAGGGACCTGCCGATGTTGAAGGAACTTCAATTTTTTTTCCACTCTGTAGATAGAGCAGGGGGTCTTGCTAATGGATGCAGTTGCAACAGCCAGTCTGTATGACTGCATCAGATTGATTAGCTGGGTTCTGGTTACTGCTGCGAGTGGTGATTATGCCAGTACAGCTGCTTTCTCTTTTTATGTACTAATTACCACACGCACGGATGTCATCACCCTTAACACTGCATGCAGTTGTCCCATTAGCGTAGGAGTCGGAAGCAGCAGGGGAGGGGAGCTCTTCGGTGTGACAAGCTGTTTAGAAGTGAATGGAGTGGAGTGGAGTGATGAAGCAACTATTCTTACACAGAATTTTTAAGCCATCTTGTCTTTGAGATTCTGCCCTCAGCCAACATTTTTGCAGGTTGTCAGAACCAGACCCATGTCCTTGGCAGCACTTTCCATTGGGTGCTATTTACTGCAAAACACCTGGATGCTGAGCTGTAGCTAGCAAGTCTCCCCACGTGACATGGCTGGTTGCGGAGCCTGTGGGACAATGGCTCCGCAAACTGACCTGCCAGTGGAGGAAGGCTTGCTGCTAGCTCAGAAAGGCAGCTTCTCTAGCTGTGATACCATGCAAAGCCATTCTCAGGAGAAGAGAAACCGTTTGTTTCTGACTTGCCAAAGAAAGATAGGATGGAAAATCCTTGCGGTTCTTGAGAGATTTGCAATGCTTATTTTATGAATTTATGCTCCCAGCTCTGGCGGACCCCTCCCTTTCCCCTCCATCCTCCTTCTCCTCAAAATCCAGTCTCCCCATCTCAGAGTGCACCATAATCTCCATGGTAACAGGTGTTACCATTGTACATCTGATTTCCACCCCCCCC
>VZTL01037257.1:132281-142490 GCA_013400535.1 Scopus umbretta | reverse complement strand
CCCCCCCTTCTTTTTCTCCCCCTGCCTGCCCCCTCCCTCCAGCATGCCAAGGTGGGGAGGGAACAGGGCAGACATGACAGAGATCAGTTAAGAGCTAGATAAACCCCTAAGGGCCTGTTCCTTCCATCCAAACACCGAGCTTCTCTGAATACACTAACTGCTGAGTGATAGCCAGGGCAAAGAGTAACCAGCCTCTGTCATACAGAGAAATCCTTCAAGAAGTTTTCTCCTCTAATGTGGCCTCCTCAGAGGAGAGGTTAAATGTGTTACTGAAGATGAGAAATAATGTAGCTATATTGTTTTGCTCTGACTTGCTTTGTTTGCATTAGTATGGTCAAGATGAAAGTTCTGGGTACTAGCTATTGGAGGGCATACAATTAAGTGGTCTCTGCCTCAGACTTCTCAAGTTAAATTGTCAGCCAGACAAGATGTGGGGTTGGCAGTACAGCTATGGGGACAGGTACATAAGCTGTTGTCGTGAACCCCAGTTTGTTATGCTGGCTGATGAGTCCCACGCAAATGAAACCCACTGCCACCTCAGCAGTGCCGTAGTGGTTGATGTGCATTCCTGTCTACCTTTATGCTGTTGTTCCAGCACATCCTCATTCCCTTCCCTGCTTCCTGGTCCAGCACCATCCCCTTTTCTGAGGAGTCTGGAAGAAAGGTTTTTTGATGGATGGATGGTTGCCTGTGAGAAAATCTAATGAAAACATATCTTTCACCTGGGACTTAGCCCATTGAAAATCTAAATTTGAAGTCTGTGTTACCTGCAGTGATTACAGGTTTAAATCGTAGGTAAATTTCTGCAGAAATTCTATGAATAATTTGGACTTGTGAATGCAGTCTTCAGTCCTGACCTTCTGAAGCCGTGATGGAAAGTGCTCTGATGGCCCAGTCCACTGAAGCAACTTGTTCCTGTCTATTCATGGTAGCTAAATGGGCTCATTACCCCTTCCCATGCCTTTGTTTTTATGATCCACATGTGTCATATTTTCTGGCTAAATGGGAGTGTTGTCAGTACTCCCAGTTCTGGCTGCTGGATGGCAGGGTGCAGGAAAGCATTGTGCTGTACAAAAGACGTTGGCTTCTTGGAGTAGAAGGAGAGTATCTGCCTAGGTATAATCTGTTTCGCTTCATTGTTCTTGCTTTTCAACCTCATACGCTTCAGAAGCCAAGCTAGTGCCGACCAGAAAGCAGAGCTTCATTAAGGTCCTTCGCGTGCACAGGGTTTTCATCCACATGCATTAATGCAGCATTTGGGAAGCACCGGCTTGCAGCCGAGCTAAGTACCTGCAGTCTTAGCAGCTCTTCAGCTTCTTACCTTACTTCAGGTAAAATGGTTGGTGTTGGAAGGGATCCGAACTGAGGGATTTGTTACTTGTGTACTTGTGTTATTGTTATATTCTCTGAATTCTGGTTTTCCTTTGTGCGCTGTTGGTGTGGGGGTTGGTCAAACTCTGAAACGTTTTCAGGAGGCTGCTTAAATGTTTAAAAAAGGAGAGAATTGTATATTATTTTTACATAAAGTTTGGTTTGCTTAATAGAAACAATAAACTTTTGATGCTAAAAGTCCAGGTACTTGACACTTTTCTGTTCCACACCAGTAAGTTAAGATGAGAGGTGAAGACCAGAAGAGTCCCAGTTGTCCTGCTTTCTAATGACTATACCACTTGTCCCCATCGCTTTGTTTAATTAGTTTGAAGAGGACTGTGCAGCCCACTGAGTGACATGCAGATTCTCCTGGGGTCAGAATTTCTTCTGCTCTGCAGCTGTGTGCCAGTCAGTCTATTAAACGCTTAGGGGCACTGGTATGTGCGTTTCTAGCAGCTGCTTACTCTCGCTGCTGGACTAGTGGTTTCTTGCAACATCCTGTAAAGTGACATGTGTCCTTGGCCAGCTGCACTCTGCAGGGAGATTGAACACTTGTGTGAGCTGCCTTGGTTTGCCTGCCTTGTATTGTCCTGTCAAGTAACCTCCTGTTATTCTTTCAGAGAGTTTTCAATGTTCTGTACCCAATGCCTGCCGACCAGAGAAGACACGTCAGCATAAACTCGGCTCGCTGGCTGCCTGAGCCAGGCCTGGGATTGGCATATGGCACCAACAAAGGGGACCTGGTGATTTGCCGACCAGAGTAAGTGATTGCTTTACATGGAGTTGTAACTGCTTTGGCCGTTCTGTTCTTAGGGCAGTGGGGATAAGATGGCTTTTCTCTGCCTGGGGCATTGTGCTTGAGGGACACAAAACCCCCAACTCTAGTACTCCTTTTCAGCTGCCACAGTGTTCACCCGAGTCTCTTACAATCAATGTTTGTTTTGCTGATTATAAACTTCTGAGGCTGTTTGAAGTGCATCTCATTAGCTCATTTTATTTCCCATGTCTTTCTAGGCTTTCTGGATCCTTTGTTTTACATATGTCTAGTGCAGTGTCTTTCAGTGTCTCTGGATTTATGGATTCCTAAAACTTTCCAGTGAGAACAGCAAATTTGAGCTGTTAGTGGTATGCTTGCTTCCCTCAATTTTCATGGACCCCTTGGAGTCCACCAACCATGTTGAAAGCTGCTGATCTATTCAAGCATGAACTGCCAAGATTTTTGTCATGATTATGAGCAAGCCAGTAAATTGTTTTGGTCCTCACATGAAAGCCCAATGATGTGACGTGTAGACTTTAGCTCACTTTTATTTACACAGTGCCATGAAATGTAACTGTCCCTTTGTAAACTTGCAATTAAACACAAGCTAATTTAGCTGTGGTGTGACACAGATAAAGAATGAGTGTCTGAGCAGTATTGCTTTCAGTGTTCTTGGGGACTCTGCACCATACTTTGTTGAGACTCTCTTCTGCATTGTGTTGTGTGCAAGTGCTTCTTTTGGAGCAGTGTTTCTTTTATGCTGCAGGAACACTTCAGGGATTTCTCTGCTTCAGTTATTTCCTGGTGCTAAACTACCTTGGTGTTCTTTTGGGTTATGCTTCACATGTTGAAATTCCCTGTAACTTTAAAAGCTGGCAGCTAGAAACTTGCAACACTGCTGGTGATCTTACCACATGCATGTGGACTCCATCTGTTGTGCATGAGATCACGCATGTGGTGCTTGAGGAGAGTCATATGGTCAGTGTAGAACCACTATCTTAAATCAGAATAAATACATACAGTTGTAATAGTGACTAATTCAGTACAGCATGCTGGTGAAATCTGTGGTTGGAATTCAGATTGGACCAATTTCAGTAGTACAGAATGCCAGCGCTCTTCAAACAGCCCTCTTGTTCACTTGAACATAATCTTTCATCAAGGCCTTATTTATACATGAAGTTCTACAAGATATTATTATGGAATAAGCTATAATCACTCTCTCCCAGGATAAGTGGCTTTCTTCAAGAATAGTTGCTGTACTTTCTAAGCAGAAGAATTACTCAGGAATAATGGCTCTCCTTGAACTCTAGAGAGTTATTCTAAGTTATTTTCAGTATAGAGAAGTGATAAGATCTAGTGTACTGATTGTGGCTCATGAGATGAACTTGGATGAGAATCGAGGGAAATGAAGTCTCCGTGAGGGTGGATGCTTTGATTGAATGCTGCAGAGTCGAGCTTGGTCTGGCTCTCCTGGCTTGCCACACCCCACATTAGGTATCCATTCTGGTGCTTGCAGTAGCCCCAAGCTAAGTGGCGTGTCTCCTTGTGGCGCCTCACTAATTAAAGACACAACAGGAACACTTTCATGGTATGTTATGGAAACACTGTCAGTCCTTCTGCAGCATCTCCATAAAACCTTCTTAGCTCACCATGTTGCTAGGGCTCTCTTCTGTCTCCTTACTTCTATCCCAGCAATCATCATGCACAATTCCAGCAAAAATAAACTTTTTGTATATGAACATGAAACAAGGTGTCTGTAGAGGTGGGAGATTTATTGGTGGTTTGACAGAAAAGCTTCAACAGGTTTCCTGCTGGTGGATTGGAGTGACTGATACTTCTGATGATTATTGCAGACTTCACATGGACTGGTGGGTTCTTTTTGGAGCAGGATACCTGGTATGTTCTATTCTCAGCTGCACCATTTTATAGACCAACAACAGCCAGAGTGACTTAAACACCTCTTCATGAAGGTGTAGGTATTCACTGAGCTGAATAATTTGCACTGAGGTTCTAATATCAGAGCACATGAATGAGTGAGGCTCTATCAGAGCAGAAGTGTCTTGCGGCTGTGATGTCTGCCCCAGATCTCTTTGGAAGATCCTCAGAGAAAGGAAAAGTCCTGACATGTAGATACCATCTCAGTAGTTCCTGGCTTACTGGACTTGGTTTGAGGTTGGCATATCTTTTGACTTTAACTTGAGAAGTGAAGGAGAAAGATGAAAAATATTACTGTGTATGGAAACTACACAAATACGGAGGAAGAGAAGTATTAAATTCAGGGTTCGGCAATTGATAAGAGTACTATACGGGGGATAGCCTAGCAAACAGCAGGGATCAAGAAAACACTGTACTGCTGAAAACACTCCCACTGTTCTAATTTGGCAAAGAAAACTGGTCAGTAGCAAACAATTGCGATGGTTATAATTCTCTGGGTCTTTATTCCCACGTACAAGGGAGGCATTTGAAACCAAGTACTACAGGGATCACATAAACAGGTTGGAATAGCAGCTGTGCCGCAAATACAGGATTTGAAAAGCATATGCTTAGGGAAAATGAGATGAGTAGACTGGAAGTACAAGCTGACCAAAAAAAAAAAAAAGCATAACTTGAAGCTCCATGGGCTCATAATGAGAGGCTATGCAGGTAGTCTTTCCAGAATTCTAAAGAAACAGTAATTAAAATAAAACATTTTGGGCTATATTGCTGAGTTGGTGTAGCACTGATGGCAGTTTTTTCTGCGAATGGAAATGGGGAAGGTCAGGTTATATTGGCAGTCTGTAATGTGAACTTGGTACACAGATTTATGGGGTATCTTTTGAAGGAAAGGAAAATTAAAACCATGGGAAGTGGGATTGAATGCATTGTGATTGACTAAGGTAGAGTATAGCAGGTTGGATACCTGTCCTTGAGGACTTTATGTATTTATTTTTAATTAAAGGGTCAACTAAGGACTTGTTCCAGGTCTAATGCCTCTGCATTTTAGTAAGGCAGTTCCCATGCTGGAAAGACAATAAATCTAGTTAACTTGTAAAGTATTAGATTAGGATTAGAACAAGATCTGGTAAAGAGCAGGTGAAGGCCTGGCTAAGTCATTGATGGACTATTTTAAGAAGCTGTTCTGGGGCTGGTTATTAATACTGTTTACACTAGTGCCTTGTAAGAGTGCGCTGAATAAATTTGCAGAGGATGTGACATTAGCCTTGTCATTGCAGAGAAAGATCAGAGTATTGCACAAGAACTGGATTGCCTTGAAAGTGACTGGAGCTATAGAAATGAGATAGAATTTAATAGTACAAAGTACACTTAGTGACTAACAACACAGAGCTCAGTAGTTAAAATGGCAGAAGAGGAGAACGACCCAAGGTTTTAGTTGATTGTAGGCCATTGATACATGAGGCTGTAAAAACAACAAATTTAGTTCTAGGATGAGACACAAGATACTTAACAGCGGAGATAGCAGAATGTTACTATCGCTGTAGAAGAAACTAGATATGTAAGCTGGAACAGTTGAAAATTCTCATATCCATATTCAGAATTGCCTTTGAACTGGTACAGTAGTTGAGAAGAGTTGCTAGTGGGGTCAGTGGAGCATTTTTATCTAAGAAAGCCTGCAGCATGGGGTCTTTAGCAGGGCTAGAAAGGAGGGCTAAGGAGGGGGTTACATAGCCTTCCATAAATAAATAAGGAGAGCTATTTAAATTTATGGGTTTTTTTATTAGAGAATAAAGAGGTGTAAATTAACTATGAGTAGGTTGTGGCTGCAAACTGGAGAAAGGTGGCTAACCAGCTGATTTCTGCAGTAACCTGTACATTGGTTGGGTGGATGCAAAAGGCTTAGCTGTTTGGAGATGCAGCTTGGCTGGCTTGCAGAGACAGGTGTATGACTTGAGTACTTGTGACTGGAGGTGGGACTGGACTGCTGAGCCATGAGGCACTTTTGCAGTATTTTGGACCCAAGGTTCATGTCTAAACAGGTGTTGACAAGTTGGCTCTCAGAGCTGTTGTGCTGTAGGGAGTGAGGTGGTGACAGCAGTGTTCATCCACACTTGGAAATGCACCTAATGGGCCTGAAAGAAGCCTGTAAGAGACTGCAATTCATGAGCCAGTACAGTAGCTATGAGGATAGAATATATGTGTTTATTAGCCATACATAACCGCTAGCAGGGTTGCATTCTAGTGAGTGAAGGGAAGAAAGGACATTGTGTACCCACTTCCTTAGATTTCAGGGTGACACCCAGCTTACTAAACTGTGCTATTGAAAAGCATCGATTTGTTTGCTCTGCTTTTTGTGTGATTAAATTGGAAGAAACTTTTTATGNCCATTTCTCAGGCTTTTCAGCCTCTAGCAATGATGCCCCCCAGCAGCATAAGCCCTGGTGCATTGTTTGCCTTTTAATAGCTTCTGGAGGATGAACAAAGAGACAGAAGGAGGAGCTGTCTTCCTTCCTGTATAACAGAAAGGTGTTAGCAGCCCTGCACAGGGAGTGTTTTCACAACTGTTAACTGGGTCGGCTGGAGATACTGGTTATGTCTGACTCCACCCTGCAAATGGCCTTTTGAAAGGCAGCATCTGCACAGTGGCCTTTGACCGTGGCCAAGTAAGCAAATGCATGTCCTGGGCTTTTGCTGCCTGTTAACCACAGGNCAAAGGCCAACCAACTTATGTTGTTTACTAATCTGTTAGTTTGAAAACACAGTGTTAGATAGAGGCTTGTATTGAAAAGCCAGAGATCCCAACTGCCAGTGAATAAATACTATTCCGAGTAAGGATAACGAACAGCAAAGGTGGTGGAGCTGGTGTTCAGCAGTGTTTGCTTGTCCTTCATATGTTCTTTTCTTTTGCTTGTTTAGCTGCTGGTTTCACTTGCCTGCAAATAAACAAACTATCCATCTCAGAGCAGGTCTTTATGACCTGCTTAAAACTTTGTCTACTTTTCCTTCTGAATTACTGTCCTTTGAGGAATGGTCTGTGGGACAAGAACCCAGGGGACTGGGTGTGGGACAAGAACCCAGCTTTTGGAAACAACTTCCTCTGCAAGTGACCAACAGGACAAACAATTCACTCTTCACGACTGATCTTTCATTTTTGTTTGAAAAAATAATCAGCCACCATGTAAGAGAAGGACTCACTGGAGAAGGTTTATGGAAGTGACTGCTGGGGGCAGAGTACAAAGTGCAGGAAGCTGACATGAAGAAAGGCATCTGCAAGTCCTGAAGATGCACAGAGTAATGAATGGAATTGAATAGATCATAGGCAGTGTAAGTGTCTTTGGGGGATGCTTCATGTTTGTCTTGTTACTTTTTAACCAGTTGCAGTGATAGGCTGGAGCAAGGGTACTCAGGTCTGTGGTTCACAGGTGAGTCCTGCTGATAAGAGAGTTTTGGCCCTCAGATGTGGATTGGAAACAGGTTTCGGTCTGTATGAGGCTCTGACAGCCTGTTCCTCTTTTGAGGGTCCTGTAGTTCACTCTTGCCACAGTTGCCAACTGGTAGACTTGCATACCTGTTAGATCACGAGTCTGCTATCTGTTTGCATGTGGCTTCACATTACCACGTGCAAGACAAGTTTATTTTCAGTCCAGACGTGTGGTATTGAAAGGCTCTGAGGCTGCCACATTTTCAAGGGTGGGCACCATTGAGCTAAATCAAGACACTAAATTCATTACAGTACTGTTCATTGGGAGAGCTGTGCCACGTGAGAACAGGAATGCCTTTAGGCACACCTCTTGCAGTAGTGTACTCCCCTGAGCAATGAAACTGCGGCCTGGAGGTCTGTTGCAGGAGGTGGTACAGAGCAGTGTGAATTCCTCCCACCTCTCTGCTATCCTGTGGCACCCTGACTTTTCTGTGTGGCTGCTAGTGGTTTTTTAGCCTTCCCAAGGCTGCTTCTCCCCCACCACGTGCTGCCTGAATATCCTTTGTGACTGTGACCAGTGCTAATGCTCATGGAAGTTTTATACATCTTTCTTGGCTCTGCATAGTTCAAGGTTTGATTCAGTTCCTGAATCTTTGGGTTTGGCAGCATGAACTGAAATCAGAGTGTCTTGTACAGTAGGAACACCTCTACTGAATTAAAAAGGAATTTGTTTTTTAGTGCTCGTAACCTTTCTGATCCTGTCACATCCTAACAAGAGCTTTCCTGTTCAGAAACACCCCTGTGGGGCTTCTCAAACATTAATTGTCTTGTAGAACATGAAGAGGTGAGACTGAAACTGAGGAGCAGACTGCATGCTGCTTATTGCCCTGTGCTGGCTTCTTTTGTGGAGGACTGCTGTGGGCAGAAAGAGCAGGAGCTCCTGCACCAGCACACCTCTGCTTGNGATACTGGTTATGTCTGACTCCACCCTGCAAATGGCCTTTTGAAAGGCAGCATCTGCACAGTGGCCTTTGACCGTGGCCAAGTAAGCAAATGCATGTCCTGGGCTTTTGCTGCCTGTTTACCACAGGATACATTGAATTTTCTAAATGAGGGTAAAAGATTATTTTGATAAAAGGACTGAAAAGGGGGGAAGATGGCCAATTTTGCACCGAAGATGCATCCTGAAAGCTTATGTTTTGATTTTGTTATTCATGCATTTAAGGAAAAAATGAAATTAATTATTTACAAATTGTGCAGGGAAGCCTAGGTATCCTGAGTGCCAAGAGGCTCAGTCATTGCAGATGCAAGAGAAGTAGAGTGGTAATATGGAGGCTTGAAACAATATCTCCATTCTGATATTGGGTTTTATTCCATTTCTGTTTCCGATTCTGTATGTGAATTTGATATCCAGGATGAATTATGGCATTAGGTGGAAGAGGTCCTCATAAAATTCCATTTAATATGTCTATGAATCCTAGAGATAAATTTTGAGAGCTGCTTTAAGTCTTCAGTTATTAGCAAGTTCATTTCCCTCACCAAATTCTTCAAGATATGCTGAAGCACTGACTAGTTAGTGACGTTTATTTTCCACCATGAGAAAGGAAAGTTGGTACAAAGCTCAGTGCTGAAGAAACTTAAACTGCTACTTACCAGTTTGTGTACTATATCACTGGGCTTCTGCAGGTCCTTACTGGTTCTCAGATTGGGTAGCAATCTTTCTGAGAGCATGGCAATGTACTCTAAGCAGTTACCAAATGCTTCACTTATATCTATTCAGATCACACCTGCTGCCTTTTCTTCCTTTACTTTTTTTCTAATTCTATCTACCAAAGCAATTAAATTTCATGCAAGCAATTATTTGACTTACTGCCTACTGCATGTGGCTCACTCTTTCATTGTTTTCATATATCTTTTTTTTTTTTTTTCCTTTGTTATATTACTGTCTTTAGGAGAGAGTAATTGTCAATTTAAGTATGGCTTTCTTTTTGAAGAATGCTGCTAAGTTGGCTTTTTTGGCCTTTTGTCACTTCCTCAGTTTTTTGTAACGTATTAAAAATCAGGTGTGAACAGCTCAAAAAAGATAACTTCTTAACTTCTTAATTTTTTATTTTTTTTTCTTAATGAGTGCAAATAGCTGCTATGTCTGGCTTCTTTTCTTACTCCCTAATTGCCTAAGTACCCTTGGATATTTTTTAAGTGGAGACTTCAGAGAGAAAATTCAGTATTTCATCCACTTTGAATCATCATTGATTTTTGTCCTTAGCCTCACTGACGAATAGACCTTTTTTCATTTCAGTACCATTTTCCTCATGTTTATTTTTAGAATGACTTTTCCTTCTTTGGCAGCACCAGTCCATCCTGCTTTCTTACAACCTTTCTTTTCTCCACAGGTCTATACTAGACCTTCCTTGTTTGGTTGTTTACTCTCTTGGCTTTCCAGTAGGACCATCTTTCATTTTCTGGTCTTTGAGCCAGTTTTTGTGGAGTTTCATTCATTGTCCCTTATGCCTGTCTTTTCTAGCAGAACTGTAGTGAATCCAGCCAGCAAATAAAACAGCCAACTTTTTCTTCATTTTCTTTCCCCTTTTTAAATCCTCACGCTATCTGGTTCTGTAAATGGTCTCAACTCAATGTGTACAAACTGTGAGTAATTGGAGTAATAAATGTGGATTTGTTTTTTTTTTTTTTTCGAATTTTTTTTCTTTTTTTTTTTTTTTTTTTT
>VZTL01037257.1:120851-131254 GCA_013400535.1 Scopus umbretta | reverse complement strand
GTTTTTTTTCACATAAAAATTCTTTTTTTTTTTTTTTTTTTTTTTTTAAATAGTGCTAAAACTACTGTGTAGTGTACTGTATGATATATAAAATCTTACCAGTGTTATAGGAACAAATCTTAACTCTTCCTTGCATGGGTGTTTTGTCCATCTGCTTACAGTGGCACATTAATTCATATATTTTGCATTTAATGATGGCCTCAGTATGCCCCCTCCAAATTGGGATATATCTCTTCTAAATGTCAAAGTAGCTGACTTCTAGTTACAACATCAATAGCGCAGGAGTTGCGTTTGGGACTAAGATTTTCCTTGTTCTCTGATACAAGATACAACTTCCTGTGTCATACTGAGGGTGGAGTAAAAAAGCTCTGGGAAAAGCTGTTTTAGAAAACTGTTGTGGCATTTTGGTAGGAGAATCGATACCAGCATGAAGGCTGTCTGTGAGGCACTTTTCATGTGCTTATTCTCAACACCGGTTTTGCTGTCTAGCTTCACGTCCCTTTAGGGCAGCGCTCTCAACCTCAGTGTTTGTACTTGGGTCCCAAGATAATCAAACATTCAGGCTTTATACAAAACTCTCTCTTTCTGCTCTGTCATTGTCTTGGTGCTTAATTTCCATGTATCACTCCTGTTGAGTGTGTTGGAAGACTGATTCTTAATCCTAAGTCTTTCTCCCTTGCAATGAAAGACAAATTCCTCTTATGCTTTCTGTTGGTGTGCTCTCCATTTCAACTAATTTTATGAGTCTGCTCATCTGCTACATGCAAACTGTAGGTGGGTTACAAATGCTGACTCCTGGTAGTCACTTGGGTTTTAGCTGTAGTGACCCTGTGGATCAGAAGAAACCATTCTGTTTGGGTTCTTCCTACTGTGTTCATCTCTCTTCTCTGTCTCTCTCTCTTTGAGATATCTAACAGCTCAGCTGACTGATGACTCTCTTCTTAGCTGAGATACCACATTTTTGCCTAGGGAGGATGACTGTTAGAGGTGTGCCTTCTGTCTAAATCTTACCCGCTGGCTGCAAGAGCATGGATTGTATCCAGCTTTAGTTGTTCAGTGGTGGGCAGCACAAACTCGTGCATGAATACGCTGTTGAGACAGAAAAGTGTTATTAGCTACTGGTGCCTCCAAATGTGTAAGGCTGACCTCATTTAAATGTCTTGAGTTTGAATAGACCCTCTTCAAAAATCCCAGTATTTAACCTAGCTGGCAGGACTGCACAATTAAATAAATGGGGCCAATCATCTTGCATAGTGTTCTGAGTTGAGCTGTCATCCTCCCTGAAGCAGGCACATGGATACCAGCTGCACAGAGCTGCTTGCTGTCCTGCTTCTGCAGCACCTTTGATAATTCAAGTAGGTGTCAGGATGTCTTTCTGCATGCCTGCTGGTTTCCAGGTGGGTGAAGCTTGAAGGATTCTGGAAAATTAGCGGGCTGTATCAGTATAGGGTGTAAAAATGCACCTGGAAATGCATTCTTGGAAACATTCTTCCTCTGAATGTGATGAATAGGGTTATTTTGTATGTCACTTAAATGTCTGTGTGGTTGCTAATCGTAAACCGCAGATCTTGTGTTCTGTATCACTTACCTTGTTAGGAATTCCTGTACTCGGTCTCATGCTCTTCCCCTGGCTAGTCATACTGTACTCCAGGGGTGTGCTCTGAAGTAGGCCAGTGCCAGTGCTGCTACCTCTTCCTTGGTCAAAGGGAATTACTGCCCAGCAGAGCTACTCCAGAAGTCCCATTTGCTGGTTCCATACAGTTTGCACTGCAGCCAATTTTCACTTTGTCTCTGCACGTGGTTCATTGCCTGCACACAAAGCTAAATATTTATGAAGCAGGGTGTTAGAAATGATTGTTTTCCTATCCAGGCAGCTGCTGGGAGTGCCAAACTTTGCCTTGTACTGACAATAGCGTTGCCTAGCTAATCATGGGAGCCAGGGGTGGGCTTGCTGTGCTGATCATCACACACTGGTAGAAGAGATAATGAGCTGCTGACAAGGATGCATCTGGAATCTGGCCGAGCATTGCATTGCGTCAGATACTGTGCGCTGCTGCTTCCTTCCCAAACAAGGACAATGGATTCCTGTTCCTTAGCATAGCATCACCTTGCTCTCTGTAGTTCACTCTTTATTTTCTTGATACAGTTTGAATGGTTTAAGAATGACAAGTTTACGCAAAAGGAAGAAAGCACATCTTGGGGAATTCAAATCCTTTGTAAACTATCCTTGTATGCTTGCTCTTGGTGATCTTGAATGGACAGTATATTTGAGAAGCCAGCTTTAAAGAGTAATTTATTTTGTGAAGAAAGCAAACCTTGGCAGCATGAAAATCGCATATTCACCTAGCTGTATGCTGCATAGCGTCACTTCTCAGCTAGTCTTCTCCATGTTGGGCTTACCACAATCTTCATTCTAGTAATGGGATTGTGCTGATATTTTTAGATGAGATTGCAGGCAGCAATGTCGTAATCAAAATTTAATTCAGTGCTGTAGCAGACAAGTGTGCTACTGGTGGGCCCTTCCATATGGCAGGATTTGAAGGAGGAGAGCAGTGCATTTGCCCATTGCTGCCGTCTTCTTCAGTACTGGGGATGGTTTAAATGAAAAGACAGTAAGTGTTATTTATGTATTCCTAGACATGCATACCCTACTTGCAAATTACATTTTTTTTGTCTCCCCATCTTGCTCCTGAGCTGTATTGTTATGGTAGAGTTAGGGAACTTTTATCCCAATCCCTCCTCTTCTTCGACTCCTAGTTTTGGATATGCCAGCTGGGGGGTTACCCACATGTCTAAGTCAGTTTGTGCTGACCTGTGCTTTGTCATTTTGCTTTTCAAATACTGGTTAAGCCAATGCAGTAAATCGTATTTCAGCTTTCTTGTCACCTGTGAATAATTTTGTCATTAATTCCTAGAGCTTGGCCCTAATATCTTCAGGGGGGCATACCTGAGCTGTGAGGTAATACCTCCATGCAGAGGGAGAGTCTGTACTGCCTAAGTTGTTGGCTCTTGGTACTTGACAGGCTCCGCTTTGAATCCTTATTCAACTTTCAGCAAAGCATGCAAGTCTGTGCCCTTCATCCTCTCCAAGCTCGTTAATAATGTGAGCTGGACACAGGCGTGAAGGAAAAGTCCATCTCAGAACAGATCCGTGCTGGGAAAGCCAGGCTGTGAGCAGCTCTGCATTTAACAAAGCTAATGGAAATTTCCAGGGAGGGCTTAGAGAGCTTAGTGACAGCCATAAAAAGGAAAAAAATAAGAACTTGACTAAGTGGACTTCACTGTCCATGACTGACGCAGTGTGGAGAATTGCAATTTTTCACCCTGAAGCCCTGGGCAACAAATGTCCTCCTTACTGCATCCACATCCAAGTGGCAACATGCTCCATGCTGCACAGAGCTTCTGCCTTATGCCTTGGAAAATGTAAAGCGCTTCCAGCATTTCCATGTCTAGAGTTTGATGGAGCAAAAGTTAAATGCTTACGTTACCTGAAAAATGTTCATTTCTCCAGTGTAAGCTCTGCTTCTGTGAAATGAATAGTCAGGCCTTGATTTGCAAATCTCCTGGGAAACGTACTGTGAAAGGCTTGCTGATTTACAAAATTCAAGCAGTATTTTGCAATGGGAGTTAAAAAACCTTTAGGCTTTCTGAGAAGGGAGACTGCACTGTTTTAAATAGGTGTGGTTAAACCAGTGCAAATCTTAAAGCTTAATTGAAAATCTGATTTAAACCAAGGTAATTGTGGTTGCCACACACATCTGGTTGTGTACTTAAGTTGGTTTAAGGTGCAATTGTGTGATCAAGTTTCTAATGCAGGTATGGTCTTAAAACTCGCACTTAACCCATATGATAGCATTTCTTTGATGAAATCTTTGCTTATTAAGAAGGGAAGTGGTGATCTTTGTGTAAAAGATAGTGCCCTACCAGTTCTGTTAAGTTCAGATATTTGCTTTTCTCACTGTACCTTGATGCAGTCTGAAACATCTCTTCTATAGTCTCAATTGATCATCCAACGGTTGGAAGACCTAATGGCGAGCAAGCTGGATATTGGTCTTAGGGCTGTGGAGAGGCAGATGTGGGTCCCAGGTCAGAGAGATGTAGATGCATGCAAAAGAGAACAAAGATCATGCTGAGGGCTTTATCACTTGAAATCTTTTGCAAGAGGTGCAGTTGGGAGAGGGTAAGTTGGTTAGCTGGTCAAGGGAAGAGTCTGCTGAAAGGTAGCGGTGAGGATGCTCACTCCTGCAGTAGGGAGTGTCAGCTGTTTATTCTGAGCCACGTTTTTGGCCCTGCAGAGAGACTGGAATACCAGTTGTGTAGGTGGCTGTGAGGACCATGCCTGTAGTTTGGAAAGCATGAAGAAGTGTGGAAGGAGGGGGAGAAGAGCATGGGTCAGTTTAGCTCTGTTGTGTAATAGCTGCAGATACCAAGCAAACTAGAGTTTTTATGGGAATTTTGACTACCAGGTCAGAAAGTCTTGCTTGCCTAGGGAATGTGCTACTTTGCAGACAACAAAGTGTGACAGCTAAGTCTCAGCATATTAGGCAGGGGATGGAGCAGCCAGAATGACTGGCATGGTTTTAGTGACAGGTTACCATCTGTCAATAAACTCTGAAGCCTTTGTAAATCAGCATACCCCTGCAGCTGCTTTCATGGGATATAATGCAGCACAGGGCTAGCTCAGCATAAAAAAAAAGTGATGACTGATTACTTCCTGTAGACTCCATGCACAGTTTTGTTGACCTAATTTTCTCCAGCTTTCGCCCTTGGTCCTGACCTGGGGTGCTGTCACCCCAGCAGCCTGGCCCCAGGCCTCCAGCACACACAGCTCTCCCATTGCAGCATGTCTGACCTGCAGCGTCCTCTAAGCTGAGGTTCTTGCCAGTTCTGCTGAGGTATCTCATTACAGGCACAACAGCTTCTATGTGTTCATAAAACACCATGTTTGTGCCCGAGCCATAATAAGCTACCAACTACTTGCCCTGAATCTTTCCTTCAGATTATGGGACTACCCTTAGTTCATGCTCTGAGACTGCTTGTGGTGTGATACAAGTCCAGCTCTTCAGAAGCAATTCCCTTCTGTCTGCACAGGACTCTTCTTTTTCTTTTTTTCTTTTTTTTTTTTTTTTAAACCCACCTTGTGGTGACCACTGCACAGCACTGTTAACTTTCCACCTAGCACCATCAGGTGTCTGCAGTCCGGCAGCCATGTGGTGGTACACAGCACTGTCTCAAATCCCCTAGGCCAGCTCACAGGGAGCTGGTGTGTCAGCATGGCATGGTAAAACGTTGTACAGAAAATCTCTTCCATGGTCATGCCACCCATAGTGCTTCTGGAGGTGGGACACAGCAGTAGGTGGGAGATCTCCATACTGCCTTGGAGTGCACAGTGTGTGCCTGTCCTCTGACATTTCTGTATAGCACAGAGTAAGCTGGATTCACTCTTACCTCTTCCAGCCTAAGAGCTGTTGGGCCTTAGAAATAGTGGGAGATGCACTTACAGCATTATGGTTACGGTGGTTTAGTTTCTGTGATTGCCCATAGTCTTCAGCAACGTTGATGATTAGCTATAAATTGTTAAGCTTGGCTGTTCCTGTGAAATGATTAGGCAGCCCTGGCTCGTGTATCTTTCTGGGGCAATGTGAAAGGTTGTCAGAGCGTTGGCTGTTCTATTAAACTTAGTATTAGCTGTAAAATTCAAGTTTTGGACTTTTCGGACACACACGTAGTTGAACCAGTACAAAACTCTTTTGCAGAAACTTGTTAAAATATCCTCTGCATGCGCCCTTGCTCCACAGTGACTGTCAGTGAGAGGGCTGTATAGGGATTTATTTATAGGTAGAATGAGAACCATTTGCAAGGAAACTAAATGTCGAATAAGAGCAGTGTTTTACTTAGCATTACCTAGTGCAGGAAATGCTGGCAGGCACCACAGACAGAATTGGCCTTCCCATTCCAATTCTTTGTTTAGTAACTTGGAGTTAGGGTAACCTGATTTTATACACACAATTGTATGTCTTCATTTCCTGAAAATCTCTCTGCTTCTGTTGCTGTGCCTCAGTGCTAATAGTGAATTGAAATGAATGGAATACTCCAGAGCAATCTGGGCAATACAGTGCTCCATGTTTGCAAGGCTGTTTATGGTGACCATCCCTTTTAATGAAAATGTGAACTGAGCTAGATCTGCAGTTTCTGTAGGGCAGGAATCAACACTGTCCTTCGTGTTGTGGGGACGTAATGTGTGCTGGCTGAAATAGTGTCCCATCACGCTAATATTTTTTCCTTCTTTGGTATTTCAAGGGCCTTAAACTCTGGAGTTGAGTACCACTGGGACCAGCTGAATGAGAACGTCTTCACTGTGCATTCCAGCAGCAGGAGCACTGAGCGACCTGGGTGAGTTTCTTGGTGTGAGTTAGAGAGACCTGAGCCTTTCGGCCACTTTTGTTACATCTGGCAGCACCACTACTTCTTCTTTGTTTCCTTATCACTGGCAGCTTTAAGTATGCAGTTTTTCCCCACTTTGTCACTGCCTAGTTGGGTCACCTGGCCTTCTTCCAGCAAATGACATTCAATGCCCAAAAGTGCTGCCAGTGATAGTGAAGTACATGTGCCTTAGTAACATCTGTGAGCAAGCTGCGGAAGGAACATGTGGGGCTTGATGCATCAAAAACACCACGCAAAGTAAATGACCTTTGGAGAATAACTGAAGAACGGGGGGTTTCACACAGATGAGTGCAAATCCATTGGGCGATCCTGGTGACTGATTTTTCATCCCTTTAGTTTCTGGTCATGGGACAGTTATTTCTCAGAAATAAACTCTAAAAATAAACCTAAATCCCTTGACAGCCCTACTGGCTGCTTCATCCAGTCTGTCCAGTGATGCACACATTAGTTACTATAAACACAAGGGTGATGCTGCAGTCCCTTGCTTCTTTTCCCAGTGATGAGTACTTCTCTGTAAGACAGCTGTTCTCAGCAAGAGGGTGACAGTCTTGTTTCTGAATTGTGAGCTCCAGGATCCCAGGGAAGTTACAAGCTGGTATACAGGGCAATGTCTATGCTGTCCTACAGCCTTGGTCTGATTGAAGGTGAAAAATAAGCAGTAGGAGATTCTTTACTCTGCCACGTGAGTGGATGTTGCCATTACTCACGTTTTTTGACAGCACGTATCAGTCTTGGATGATGGGCTTAGGAGCAGCTTGAAGACAGAAATAGTGCTCAAGAAGGAACTAGCTCAAAGAGAAAGCAAGAAAAGTGTGGCAAGTTTCAAAACCTTATGAAAAAAAGGTTGTGATTCAGGCAGTCTTTCCTAGAATCTCTTTACTGTTCCCAGCACTTACAGCCAGAGGTCAGTTTTGGAAAGAGCATCTAAGCATTGTCAAGATTCAGCTCTTCTAGTGTCACACACTTCAACTGTTCAATTCTGAGACACTAATGAGCCTTGAGGTGGTTCCTGTTGTTTGCATTTGAGAACACAGAATTTCTCTTGTCCAGCTGGAACAGGCAGAAATGCCTGCTGGACTGCATTCATGTGTGATGCTGACAAACTGGAAGGTCCAGAGGAGGGAAGGGATACAGGCTGCGTCCTTGGGAGTTAAAACCGCCCTGCTGACGTGCAGAGGGAGGTTGTGTATGTGTTTATGGTCCTCTGCTGCATGTCGTGCTGCCTACTCAACTTAGTGACCCCGAGACAGAGTTGTTCTGTAGGCTTAGTGATGCTGCAGGGATATCTATCTATGCCTGTCAGACACGCTGCTTCTGTGGAAGGGTGAGTGGACTATAAGACTCTGTTGACTTAAAACTCAAGAGACCAGCCAGCTGAGGCTGGAAAGGGGTGTCTCTGTGTGTCTAAGTAAGTGCAGGACACAATCCCCTCCAGCCCCATCTGCGTAGTGGCTAAGCAGGTGCCTGGTTGGAGTGGAGGCAAGAAGAGGCTCAGGTGGATGCTTCTATCTTTCAGGTGCACGTTGCCTCCAATGCTCCTGGTCTTATTTGTTTTTCTCTCTTTTCAGAACCAGCAGAGCCACATGGAGGACAGACAGGGACATGGGCCTGATGAATGCCATAGGCCTGCAACCCCGAAACCCCCCCACCTCTGTGACTTCGCAGGGTACCCAGACCTTGGCGCCTCAGCTGCAGAATGCCGAGACTCAGACAGAGAGGGAGGTACAGGAGCAGGAATCCGCCTCTGCAGGGACTGGGGAAGGTAGGAGCTCAAGCAATGATTTGTCTGACAGAGCTTACATGGTGAATGAGGAGTTTCCGCATAGGTTCCACATCCTATTGATGCATTTGGACACTCGTGTTCTCTCTTCAGCAAAGATTTCTCCAGCCTAATTTGCCTGTAGCCAAGCCAAGATGATCAGAAGGGTGAATCTCTGTCCACATGAATAGAGAAGTTGTCTTTTTCACATGCTTTTAGAGGGCAAAATGAACTCTTCTCCAGATCATTGTGTCTTTGTGGAATCAGCTGTACTGGCATCACTCCTCACAAATCTGAACTCTAACCGACAGTAAGGCTGTAAAGAATTCTGTTAAGAAAGATCCTTTCTGCCCCTGTGTTAGTTTAGCTTGGTCCATCAACCTCTGCATCTAAAAATCTGTGCAGGCTTCACAAGCTCAGCATCTGGATGCAAAATAAAATGCTGTAAATCACTTCTGACAAAGCAGGTATGAGTATTCTGTTTAGTCTGATCCATGAAAGCTGTGATGAGTGTCCAGCTCAGCTGTTCAGAAATGTCTTTAGTGTTTTCCAGTCTGGGAAAACTTACCAACGTGTAAAGAGCTGGAAGCAGCTGATGTGCAATTTCTATATGATGATCACTGATCTTTTGAAGGCATGATGATTTTGTCCAAGCTTCTTGTCTCTATACTGTAGTATTGTACTTGACTCCAACTCTGAAGGCTTAGCTAGGAAGGAGTTGGGCAGTATATACATAGGAAAGACAGAGGAGATGGAGACAGTTTTGAAGTTGATGGTTCATGATGAACCCATTTGGCTTCGGGAAGCAGCTCATGACATGCCTGTTTCTGTCTGTATGCTTACTTGTGCTCTGTCACTCTTGAAGATGCTTTTTGGCATGTGACTCTTCCACAGTTTCGGCTGTGCACTATCCAGCATGTGTGATAAGGCTTTGTGTTTCTCTGATCTTGGCTCTTCTGTTCAAAGTTAAGTGACAAATTCTGACCTGTGGGGCTTCCCATCTGCTTATATCAGTGGAGCTGAGATTAACCTCTCTGGAAGGTTAGTACGGTTGAAGGCATGTGAATAAGGCTGGAAAGTAGGATGTCTGGACAAATGCTGAACTTGTGGGAACTGGTTCTTCCACTGAACATGGTATGCAGACTGAGAACAGGGTACAGTGTGGGACCTTCTTGCATCAAGGCCACGATGGCTGATGCTGCAGGCTTGAGGGTCTTTCTCTGCTCTGTTACACCAGTTGAGTTCGCCAGTGCTGCTTCTCTCTGCTGCTGTTCTGCAATCATCTGAAGGTTTCATTATCTTGTTCTTTCTAATTGACCTTTCAACTTTCAGATCTAGATCTTGGTTTTTAACTAGACCATTAATGAGATGGGGAAGGGTTGTCCTTTACCAGTGCCGTGGGCAGGTTGTCTCTACAAAGAAGCAAAACGCATAGCATTTGGAAGAAAAGGAGTGTAGATAACAAGCTTAGGACAGAGACTTCTCTTTGTCTCCCTTTCTTGTTTGGAAGAAGATTGGCGGGTTCCATATCTGGTGTGATTTCTGGCTCAGATGCTGACTTGCCACATGTCCCCTTGCAAATGGCCTTGCTTGCAAAATGGGCTGTCACATTCCTGTCTCCTATATAAGGATCTTTAGAACAAAGGAGTTATTCCAATACGGATGCATGCACTGGAGATGAGCCAGTCTTACCCTGTAGTTGATCAGTTCTTATGCCAGTTGCAGCCTCAGTGGAAATTGCTGTGCAAGGGCTCAAGAGCAGCTCAAAACAGGGAGATGTCAAGACATTAACTATCAGGAGCCTGTAGGATCCAAAAAAACAGCTGTAATCCATGACAGAGGAATAGTACAAGGACCTATCGTGAAGCAGAAAGACAAATTTTCAGCTGCTGTTACCAATGCCTCAACCAGTTAGCCAGGGACTTGTGGCATCAGTGGTCTGGTTCATCCAAGAGTCTTCGTGCTTCACATTACACTTGAGCCCCATTGTGCTGCTTGTGACGTTAAGGTTATTGTTTTTCCAGCATCATGAACTCTAGTGATGCTCGTCCAGTGTGTTCAGGCAGGCCAGATTAGATGCTGTGCTGCTTTTCTGATGGTTAATTTGCCCGCTGTATCTACCATAACTCTTTGCCTGCTGAAAGAGAAACAGTGTTTCCTAATAGCAGGATCTAGATGTCAGGGACACAAAGCGGGGGGG
>VZTL01037257.1:99212-120432 GCA_013400535.1 Scopus umbretta | reverse complement strand
CACAAGGAAAAAAAAAAAAAAAAAAAAAAAAAAAAAAAGGAAAAGAAAAAGAAAGACTAGTACTACCCCCAAGAGTGGGTTTCTGTCCTATGTCCTGTCAGCCCCACTGTTGTGGGGAATTCTGGCTCAGGGCATTTCTTGCACATATGAGCTTACTGTAAAAAAAAAAAAAAAATTATGCAGAATTGCATCAGAAATCTAATTAAGCTCTGCGCGGGTATAAATAGTTTCCTTTTCTCATGCAAAGCTCTGCGGGGACTTTGCTGTTCTGATTATCTTTCTACCTCCTTTGGAGGAATGAGTATTTGATGACTTTATTAGAAGTGAATCCCTCTAATGTCTATATCTTTTTGTTTTGCAGCAGTTGATAGCTGCCTTGTGAACTCTGCTCCCTAGCCACACATAAACCAAAGGAAGATAGAATTGAGAGGAAACTAGGAGAGGTACCAAGAAATGCCTAAAACAGTGTTTCAGCTGTCTCCTACTTTCTTTTAAGTTGGCAGACATAGTGGAAATAGTGATGGAGTTGTAACTTTGAGGCACTCAATTAGAAACAATCTGTGGGGAGTTATACTATGCTTTCCCTTGCAAATGGACAGGCATGATGGGGGAGGGATCTGTATTCAACTGGCGAATTAAATCTCACTTAAAAACCAACAAAAATTCCTAATGAGATGTAATGGCCCAAAGCTTTATCCTTGAGAAATTATAATTCCCAGTCCAGACTGGCTCAGGCTGCAACTGCCAATTGTTCAGGCTGCTGGATCTGTGGAGTAGGGTGCAAGTGGCAGTAACTGTCAAGGACTGCAACTGTGCAAAAGGTGCTGCAGGCTGAGGGCCTCTGCAGAGCTGCAGGGTGCTTGTTTGATTGTGCGCCCATTGTCCCTGGTTATTGACAGTATATCAATACATCTTTCAGGTAATCCAGTTGTTTAAAAAGAAAAAAAATAACCCACACTCAAAAAAAAATACTTGATGGAAATAACTGAAAGGCAATTGTCATCTCAATTTCTGTCATCTGCATTGCCTTTGGGGCTTAAAATTCAGATGGCTAGCTCCATGCTCACTGTGCAAGTAGGCACGTGTTGTGAACTACTGAAACCGCAGCCATTTGCTGTCAGTGAATTGCTACTGTGCCTGTCTTTGAGGGAGCAACATACTGACTACTGTCATGCTATATACAGTTTTTAACCTATTTTGTTGAAGTTTTTCTCACCAGCGATACAAATTCCCATCATGTCCAACTGTTTCCAGAGGCTGCAGCAGATACTCTTGAGAGGGAAAAGGATTGTAAAATGAAGGCTTGGTTTTGTGCGATTCAGTCTGTTCAAACTGTTAGTAGTGAAAAGACAGCATATGCAAGTGAAACTTTCCTGGTATAGGCAAAGCATCCTGAGGATGCCTTAGGAGCAGTTATAAGCAGTCAGTGCACCTGCATGTGATGTAATTTACTTAATCTAAGAGATTAGGAATGTATGTCAGGGGGCTGCATGGGCAAGAACACCCTGTCCCCAGCCGAGCCTCATGAATGCTAAAAAGAACCATGTTGTTTTACATTAGCTGAACTCGTTCTTGCAGTGCTGTTGTCAGACGTGATGTGACGTTTGTGTGATTAATGTGGAAATGGGACCCAGGACAGCAGGGATCAGCTTCCAGATCTGCCTCTCATTCTCCAAGTAGAAATGTGGATAGATCCCTTAGCCTTTCATCTGCCCATCCATCTGTAAAATGTGCATCATATGTCCTATAGAACTGCAAAATTTGTTTTCTCTTTAAAGTCCTCTGAAAAACACTACCTAAAAAATAGAATCAGGTTCTAGAAGCATGTACTATGCAAGCAAGCCTTTACAGGGTGAGCTACTCCAAGTACCCAGATCTCTTGGGATTAAATTATGGGGGCTACTTTTAAACTCTCATTACAAAAATAAGTTTCACTCGTACAAATCGCCAAGGTGAGCTATTGCTAAGAAATTTGTTACAAGTCAAAGCAGTTGTGTCTTTTCTGAGTTCTGTGGAGTTGTTTGGATTAGCTACCGGAAAGGAAGTGTCAACATGCTTCTGAGCTTGGCTGGGGAGAAAAGTAACTGGTAGTATTTCTTCTGGCACTAAGGAAGATGTGATTATTCATAGCTAGTTATGCTGCGCTGTGACCCTCCTTTTCCTATTCTTATGCAAGGAGTGAATTAATTTAAAAATGCTGATATTTTTATCTTTGAGCATCTGAATTAGTGGGTCAGCTCACACCTCAGAGATATTATTCCATGTTCTCTGAAGACTTGGATATCAGTGCAGCGCTTAGTCTTAGTTCTAATTTTGAAGCTTTGTTTGCAAGCATAGCTACAAACTACTCTGGTTTTAGAAAGAGGAAAGCTGAAAATAGGAAAAAATTCAAGAGTGATGTCAGTAGAAGCCACAGAGGAGTCTGATCACATCCTTGCTTCTGTGGGCCTTGCTCTTTATCAGGTGTGTGCCATCCATGCCCAGAGATAAACAAGTTGTACTCCCTATAAGAACTTCAGAGACCACTTCATTTAAGAGTGGAAATGCTCCTGCCTTAATGCCGAGCTCCATTGAAAGTTTGCCAGGTGTTTCACTTTTGTAGTCTTCTGTGTCAAACTCTTGTCTTGCTGGAGTAGCATGGCAGAGGATTTCTAAAGACAGATGCATTACCTAGGGAGTATTTTTTTAAAATGTTGGAGCCAAGTCAGCTAGACTGACAGAAATCCTCTGGTCTTTGGGATAGTTACTCTCAAGAGTAATGTTTTGTGTCTGTGATAGATGGGGTTTTGAACTTCTGGAAGGGTCACTTTGGTTAGAGTAGAAAAGGTTCGTAGGACACAGTACTGTGGACACAACTTGTGTTGCAGAAGGGAACCATGGGTGATGCTTTTCTGTCCTGTCAGGCACAGAACTTGTGTCCCTGTCCAGAAAAAGATGGAGACTATGTCTCAAGATTGCTTCTTGCTCTGTGATGGATTATGATACAGGGTCAACCTAGGTGCAGGACGAATTGGCAGGTGTTACATTTGCACTGGTATTTCATACACTGTAGCTGGAGCTGGTTAGCTCAGTTTTCTAGATTTTGTTTGTAGTGCTTTGTGAGGTTTTTCTATTTTTCTGACCCTAGAAAGTAGGCTTAGAAGAATGGGAACTTAAGATGAAGGATTTTACAGAGCCTGGGAGATCAGAGTGTCATTTTGAGCATAAAATGAGAGAAGAGGAATTGCCTACTCTGTATAGAGAATTAGATTTGCCTACTCCTGCACAAGCTCAGGTTCATGCTCTGGATACACCTAAACCCTTTGGAGTCTGAAAAAAGTGCCACAGGTATGGGGTTTTTCTCTGTCCTGGTTTTGTTCAGCTGGTGGTGCAGGGAATGGGGTTAGTCCACTACAGCAAGTTGAAACTTCTAGCAATCTGAAGTGTGGGGTTTATGGCATTGCTGTTGGTTTGGGTAAGTGCCTGTGTGCACACTCTGAACCTCCACCAAATGGAAGTCAGCTTATTTTACTTGCACTGAGTACTAATGTAGTCTGCATTGGCAGCCTGGTGAAAGAACGTGCGTGGGAGTCACCAGGCAGTAGAAACGGGCTGTATGTGAAGCTGTGCTGTAGCTCAGCTCAAGGCAAATCATGCAGGAAGCTTTGCTCTGAACCAGTCAGCCAAAGTCATTGTCGAAACCTGAGAAGGGGTAAAGGGCAGGACAACCCCCAAAGTGGAGGTGCTTGTTGGCTGCTTGAATGGGGAGGCTCGCTTCTGGCCCTTCATGGGCTGTCTTTCTGGAATTTCCAACACTGATATATCTCTCTGCTCATAATCTGAAGACTCATGACTTGCTGATTTCTGCTGTGGCATCAGCCCTTGCCTGTTTTGTGAGTGAGCAAGTGCCTCAACTGGAAATTCAGCCATGGCACATGGTAATTAAGGGTCAGGGAAGAGCAGGGGGTGCTGTGGTGTGCATGGTCTGTGTGGACTCCTCTGGTGAAGCAGATGTTTGTAATGCTGCGGAGCATTGGTGGAGATCCTTGCTGATTCGCTGTTCCAATGCTTCTGTATTGGGCTAGTTTATAGTAAGTGATCTGTCAAGAGCACAGCGCCTGCTCTTTCAGGACTTGTGTAGATAGGGCTGGCTGGCATGTCTCTAAGCCAGGTTGCACATCTTGGCTTTCTCAAGCTTCCTCTCTGGCCTGGCCAGATGGTTGGTAACAAAGTGCTTACCACTATGCTCTCAGAAGGAAGTGATGACTGAGTCTAAAACCATGCTTCTCAAACCTTCCACTTACTTCTGCTCATGATTAATGCCTCAATATCCCCTGGCATGTGTGTTTTTCACACTGAAGTTTCCATTCTAATAGCTGCCTCTGTTCTCAGTCTTCGTGCTGGTCAGCCAGGTTCCCAGTTCATACATCAGTTACACCCTAGTTTGTGCATCAGCCACCTCCTGAACAGGATTTCTCTGCTAGAGCTGTGGGTCAAGCTCTGCCCAGGGGGTATTCTTGCTCACTCCTCTAGGCTCTGCTCCAGGTTCTTATGTGGTTATTGGTATCTCTCTGGTCTCACTGATGTTTTAACCAAGGAGCTATGTAATTGCTGTATGTATAGTGGATATAGCAGACTTACTACATTCCTAGCAGAAAGGGACTTATTCTACTTGTGAGAATTAAATTTGCCCTTAATGTCCGTAGTATTTCTACAGCAGGCCAGTATGTCAGCAGACTTGCTTGAAGATTAAGTTAGCCATACCCTGTGGTAGAGGAAGCTGGTGGTGTTTGATGCAGGTACCACTGTGCCCATGAGAAAGGGAAAAAGCTGTCACTGACTGCACAACACATTAACAGCTTTAACTATCTTGCTTTTTTTAAAAAAATAACCTCTACAGTGGTATGGTGTAGGCTGTGCTGAATACCCCAGCTCTTGTGTTGGATATGTGATCTCCACCCCGCAGCCTCAAGAGGTTTTGTCTTCCTAGTCAGTGTGGCATTTTGTTTTTTATTGTGTTTTAACTCCTGCCTACATCTAGCCTTGTTGACGTTTGTGTTCATTTCCTTGGTGCCAGGAGAGCTCATGGCTTTCTCCTCTCCTCTAATCAGCACTGCGATGGCTTCGTGGAACTGGGAGTGAGATTTATCTCTTTAATAAGAATTGTCAGGATCGCACTGTGGAATGATTCTAGCAGCTTATGATTACAGATTGTTTTCTGCAAACGGTCTGGGTAGGGTTTGTAGCAAAAGGAGGATGCTGGGAAACAGAACTGGGCTGGACTTTCCTGCCATGGGGATTTAGTCTCCTACGTGGACTATTTTTCTGTGAGACTTTGTTCTTCAAAAGTAATCTTCAGCAACAAAGGCATTTGATGATGATTTCCTCAGAGCTCAGTACAGCTTGACTATGAAGGGAAGGCTCAAAGATAGAGTAGGTATTCTTCAAAAGATGATCAGTTAAGGGGAGCAGGAGCCTACACACTTGATCTTTCCTTGATCACAGGTGATGTGGAAGCACAGACCATGTTCTGTAGCTGCTGTCTGCTCTTGGCCAGCTGCCTATGTCCTCCCTGATACTGAGGAGATTGCCGTCATGTCATTTGCCTGGGGTGTTCTCAAACAGGTGAAGCAGGAAAGGCCACAGGACTCTGAAACACCATGGTGAAATGTTTGTTTTGCTGCAGAGCAAACTCGAGTTTTTCTTCCTGCCCCTGTGGGACTGGCCAGACTGTCTCTACAGCTGTGAGAAAACTCACTGCCTCTTTGACTCCTCTCTTTTCCCCGCCTGTATGGCTAGATAAGAGCTGCTTCTCCAAGGCTTGGACATGCAAGTCTGTGAGGGATACCTGTGGCCAAGACTTTCTTGACGGAGTTCAGTGCTTTTGTTTGGCACTTCACCAAAGGTTACGAAATACAATGTTGGGCTCCCTCTGGAACAAAACCCATCTTCTGCCCCAGCACACATGCATCTATCTAGCGTGCTTTCTCTGTGTTGTAGTTTGCCTTGTGCCCCAAAGTTGCTTCTGTCTTCTCTTGCAGGTGAAGGCCCAGAATATGGGGCCAGTGGGGAGGATGCCCTGACTAGGATCCAAAGGCTGATGGCAGAAGGTGGCATGACTGCTGTGGTCCAGCGGGAGCAGAGCACCACCATGGCGTCCATGGGCGGCTTTGGCAACAACATCATTGTGAGCCACCGGATCCACCGCAGCTCTCAGACTGGTGCAGAGTCCACCGGAGTTGAGGGCACATCAGCACAGCAGTCCACCTCACAGCAGCTGGCAGCTGAACTGGAGGGACGGATCCTTTCAGAGTCTATGCAGCTGTCAGAGCATGGCCTGAGCCCGCGGACAGCCTCTAGCGGGAGTGAAGGACAAAGCGCTGGTGATCTGGACCTGCCAGAGCAGGCCCAGTCCTCCATGGACACTGAGGGACCAATTGAATACAGTGACCTAACTAATAATAACCATCTTCCTGACAGTACCAACTTCTATAGTAATGACAGCACCAGTGGGGATTCACGGAACAGGTAGAGATTGAGTTGTGTGTTGGTGCTACCCTTGTACTGCTCAGCAGAGACCTGTACCTCACAGCTGGCCAGGAGCTGGAAGAGTAGGGACGTATGGCTCTGACAGGATGCTGGTGGTTCAGAAGGCTTCTCTATCCTAGGTGAGTGGGAAGGGATAAGGACTGCAAGGGAAGCCATGGGGAAGAAAGCATACTTCCAACATTCCCACTGCTGAAGAGTTAACAGGAATATGAACCATACTGGCTGCACATCATACAGATTTTGAAGCCCCATGGGATCCCCTGAGCTCAGCCCTAACCCTGCAATTCGGTCAGTGTCATCCTTTGTAAAGCTTCTTTCCTTTCCTCTTTCCTGCCTTTTTAGGCCCAGGGGCTGACCAGTAGAGTGAAGAAAGGGAAGGGGGCCTGCAGCATCCTTGTGGAGACAGGCAGCTCTACTGGGCAAACCTGGGCGTGATGCTCCAGCTCTATTGCTGGAGTGGAGGAGTCTTCCAGGCCACAGTCCTGCTCCGTGGCACAGCACTGCTTCCCCCTCAGAGCTGGGTGTTCTGAGATCCGTCCTGCCTGTGCTGTCATGTTTTCTGGGAAGAACTGGGCTTTGCCAAAATCTGCGTGGCTCAGGATCTGCTCACAGGTGGAGATCTTTCCTTTTTAGAGAGTTAGTTTAGTACTTGGCAGGAACCTAAGCAGAACTGCTGTATAGAATGGGTAGAGGGACAGGGGCTACTGCTCTCTAGTCAGGATGCAGTTCACGCAAGGACGTTCTAAGCTGTGCCAATATTAACATGAATGAGCCATCCCAGTGGTTTTGTGGTGCCAGGACTGAGCTGCACCTCCTAGGCAGGGGGCAGGAAATGTCTTTCAGCTCCAGGCCAGGGTGTGAGGTATGGGTCTGTGATGTAAGGTGTTGCATGTGAAATCTTGACCTTGTACATGTAGTTTCTAGTGGAGAAATCAAGGCTCTGGTATTTTGTTTTTAGTCTCAAATGTGATTTTCCTTTTCGTTTGTAACTCTCCTTCCCTAGCAGGCTTGTGGAGGAAGGACGGGGAGAGCGTGAGTGCTAACGAAGGAAACACCAAAGATCAATGTCATTAAAATATGACGAACCCTTGCTTGACCTACTGTCTTCATTTGTGTGATGGTTGTCTCTGTGTTCAGCCTTGGGATAGGTACAACTGGCTCAGAAGCTCAAGGTAGATTACTAATGTCAGATGATTATCACCCCAGAAGGAAAGCAGGCTCAGCCTTTGAGTTAGAAGCCCAAAACTGGGAAACTGGGAGGAGCATTTGGGAGTCTTGATTGCAAGCCTCCTCTTAACCAGTCGGGAGATGAGCAGGCACTTCGTGGTTTCCATCATTCAAGTACTGCAGTAAGGAGAAAGAGGAGCGTTTCTCCTATCCCACTTGAAAAGGTATGTAGAGATGCAGTACTGTCTATCTCAGGCAAGCAGAGTGGTCTATCTTGCTGACCTCTCAAAGCAGAAAAGGGTTGCAGTATTTGGCTATTCTGGATAAAGGAATGCACGCCCCAGTGTTACCACTCTGCGGTGAGGGATGCTTCCCCTGCTGTCTGAGCACCTGCCGGCAGCTGCTGTGCTCCTGCCCGGCTCCTCTAGACTCTGTGCTGCAAAGACATTACAATAAATAAGGCTGTCATTAGGCAGCACTCAAGCTCCCAGGCAGAAGAGTCTGTTAGAGAACATTAAGCAAATCTTCTCTTAAATCACAGCCTGGAAATGAACCTTAAATCAAATCAGCTGCTGCCAGGCCTCATTGTGGAGTGTTAATGAGGCTCTAAAACCTGCCCTGAGCCAACCACATCCCTAATCTGACAGGAGAGCAGCCTGAAAAACGGGATTCCCTTGTGTGGTGAGGAAGGTTTCATGCATCCCTGTATTGCCTCAGTGTGGGGTGGCCTGAGGATGTGCTGGCACTTGGGAGCCAGAGGAGCTATGTCTTGGCTGAAGACTTGGGCAGACAGGGTGGTGCAGGTCTAAGGCAGAGCTGTTTACTGCTCTGCTTGAAAACAAAGGAAAGCAGAGCCTGGAAGAACATGCTTCTGCTTCAGCTCAGCCTGGCATCTCCTCTTTCCTCTCCCTGCATGATTCCTGGAAGAGTCTGGAGGCCCCATTCTTGGTAGATGTGTTGCAGAACGTTTGCAGTGTCCATTTGCATAGCCGGAGCCAAACTACCTATGGAAAAATTTCTAACATCGTTGGAGAACGGTCTTCCGGGATGTCTTACTCTAGTGTTGGCAGATTCTCAAAGACCTGGCATGCACCATTGCTGGGCACTCTGGCTTGGCTGCTGTGCTGAGGCCTGAAGCCTGCTCTGCTGAGGACTTCCCCTTAGTCCAGACCTGCCTCCACTGGAGACAATGGCAGAGTGGGCAGAGAGCTTTAGGGCTAATAGGAGCAAACCACAGCTGCTGTCTTTGGCATCAACTTTGGACACCTCTGAAGCTCCAAAGCAGCTTTTCATTTGAGGCTTGTAGGGGAAACTCTTCCAGATGAGGTGAGGATGGAGGCCTGATTGGAACAGGCACCTTTGATGTTTCTCCTAACCCGCTTTGTAGCTCTGGGCCAAAGGCTGGTAACAGCTGCAGCCTGACTCCTGTGCTCATCCAGTCTTTGTGCAGGAACAGTGTGCAGGGTGCGTGTGGGTGGGCTTAATCTTCAGATGCTGCCTTGGACATGCTTTGTAGATGACCTGCTGTGGCCACACAACTAAGCAGGTGCTCTCAGTGGTGGTGGGCTTGTATGTAGAGAGAGCAATGCTGTTTTTTGAGTTTCAGACCTAGAATCTGCCAAGCTCAGTTTCTGTCCCTGCCTGAGACCTGACAGAGAGAGGTGGGTGGGTGGGAAGAGGGGGGACAGGAAGGAAATTGAGTGGACTTATGCCATGGGCTCACTCCCCCCCTTCCCGCCATGCAGTTTATGTCTTATGCCTTCCATGCTTCTTGTGGAACAAAACTCTCTCTTTGCTTTGGACTACCCTGTTCTGGCCTGGCAGTCTTCCTTGGTTGGTTTGGACAGGGCTGAGCTGACCTGTACCCTCGAGCAGCACCCCTGAAACTACACGATGAGCTGAGGCATGGAGCCCTGCACAGAACGGGAGGTGGTGGGATTGCCTGTCTCCAGGACAAGTGCAGCAGCAGCATGGGGCTCCTTCCCCAAACCTCGCAGCTTACCTGCTCGCTGCAGTGTAATAATGCACCACTGAGGCAGACACCCTGCCAGGAGCGATGTGGAAATTCATCACAAGCTGCCTGAGGAAACCAAACCAGAGCTGTGCATGCCTGCTGGCCCAATTTAGGAGCAAAATGAGAGCTTTGCTGCTTAGGAGCAGGAAACAAAAACCAAAAGCTTTTCTCAGCCATAGCCTGTCAGGAGCCTTTAAGTGTGCTAACAAAATCCTGGGGAAAGGAGAAGGTGCAGAGAATTTTATTTAGCTTTCAAAAGGCTTTTGATAGAGTCCATCACAAGAGGCCATTAAAAAAACTTAGTCACCTCAAGGGTGAGGGGTACAGTCCTCCTGGAGATGGAAGCTGTTTGAGGTGGGAATTGGAGTCAAAAGTAACAGCCAATTCATGGCGTGGAAAGAGGTTAACAGTGGGTTGGTTGGGTTCGGTATGAGCCAGTGTTCTCTAAAAGCCCTAATGAGCTGAAAGAGGAGGGAACAGCTGAAGAAGCAATATATCTAGGTTAGTTGGGAAAAGAGAAGGTGCCAGAAGCCTGGCTCAGTGGGAGGAGGTAATGGCTGGAGCTGCTGTGCTGGAAGGGGGCTTTTGTGTGAATTCTTTACAGCGCTGACCTGCACGGGCACCGCTGCAGCCGGTGAATGCTCCAGCACCCCTGGGCCTGGGACCAAACCAGCTGGTGAGCACTGCCTGGAGGGGAGACCTGGGATCCTACTGGGGGTTGCCGAAGCCCTGGCAGATGGTGCAGCAAAGTGGTGAGATCTGCTTGTCCCTACGAGTCCTGTGTTTTCCGTCCTCTCTCTTTTGCTGGCCTGTTGCTCCACCTCCAGCATCTCCATTTGACTCCCCGTGGAAGTCCCACACCATACCTACATGTGGCCGGTGTGGGGTGTCTGTAGGGTGACCCTGTAGCTGGGTGGGGCTGGGACCCCAGCCCAGGAGCTGTGCTGGGCAGGAAGGAGAGGGCAGGGACCAGGTCACAGCTGGGTGCACGGTGACTGTCTCTCCCTTGGCGTTACCAGTGCCGAAGTCGAGCCCCATAGCTGGCTCCTTTGCCCGCCGCTCAAGCTGCTGGCTGGGGAGCAGCTGCCCTCTCTGCTGCTCCATCCCAATCTGTCAGAGAAGCTGTTTTCCAACAGGAAAAGGCAATTAATTAAAGCGTGCAGCATGTGAGCCATCCGTCTCTAATTGGGATCTCGGTGTGCAGCGTATAAATGTCATGCCGCTGCTGCCTCTGCATGGAGGGGGCCCTCGGCACACAAGCCTTTCATTTCCAGCTGCCACCCTCTGCCAGCCAATTAATGTCAGCACCCCTTTCTCCTCCCTGGGAGCAGAGGCCTCTCTTCTCCCTGCCCTGCTGCTGCCGCGTGGCTCCCGCCACGGTAATAGGCGGGAAGCTCGTTACAGCCCGCTCGGTGCACTCCGGCAAGCACAGGGATTTGTTTCCCCACAGCGTCTTGAACAGAAGCGCCTCTCATCTGTTCTCAGTTAGCTCCCTCGGCTCCTGTTTGTTTTGCCTTTCAAGTGGTTGTTGCTGGCATGCAGCACCGGTAGGAGCTAGCGGGGATCATGCTGTCCTCCCCGGGACACCAGCACCGGGCATCGGCTCCCTCCCAGCCCGGAGCTGGCATCCCGGAGAGGGTGCTCTCTGCCTCCCATCCGAAAATCAACATGCTGTTGTTCAGCGTCCAGGCATCCACACTCTGTGCCAGGGTCTTGCCTGCCAATTCGGGCCAGACTCCTCCAGCTCTGTGGTGCCACGTGGGAGGGCCTGGGGGGCCCAAGCGCTGCGTGGGCAGGGCTCACAGGACTCAGTGGGACAGGCAAGGTGTGAGCGATGGGAGATGTGAGCCCAGCAGGGAGCAAATGCCACTGCTGGATGAGGCAGGCAGACACCGAGGTCTCCAGCAGGACCTGTTGCTGAAACTGGACCAATATGTATGGAGAGCTGCAGCTGTGGCTGGCAGGATGGTGAGCTCTGAGCTGGCACGTGTTTTTTGGCAGCCATTGAGGTTTCTCTTTCTCTCCTTGCATCCAGCCCTGCTTCAGCTTGGGTGGTGGATTTGGACTTGAGTCCCCGCTCTTTCCAAGCTCAGGAAACAGCTGAGGAAGGCTCCCTGGCCCTCCACCTTTATCCTCTGAGCTCCTAACTCCAGCCTTATACAGGCTGGGGTGAATAGCAGACACTGCAACCTGTGCAAAAGCACGAGATGCCATGGTAATTTAGGCTTGGTCCTTTCTATTTCTTAGGCTCAGCTACACGTCCAGGCCAATATTCCCACCCACGTGGGTGCCATGGGTACACTACTGCCATGCGAATGGCAGACCGGCAGAGCTCCAGGTTAGGCACCTGTCACTTTGAGCATTGCTTGGCACACGCAGCAAATGCTGTCTTTGCGTCTGCGCTGCTTTTTGCAGCCGCCGGGGAGAGGGAAGTCTTGAACACCTGGGACAAAACAGGAGACCAGGATGGGTTATGAGGGGGCTCTGTAGCTGCTCTGTTGTGAGTAAATCAGGGGAAAGGGAGTGATAGGGGTTCAGCTTACAGTTCCTAATGTGCAATGGACCTGGCACAAGCATGGTCGTAGGGCTTGTGTGCTCTCCAGTGCTCATTGCTGTGTGTTAAATGAGCTCCAGCATCCCTTACCAACACACATGAAGTGCCTGTACTGAGCTCTTATATTGGTGTGTTCTCCTTTTGCTTTGAGGCTGGATCAGGTTGCCTGGTGTTGGAGACCTGCTGCAAGATGGCATGCTGCTGGCCAGCCTCTGCCCTGCCAGAAATACCCCTGCCCGGCGCAGGGGGGAGCAGAGCCAGGGAGCAGAGCCGGGGCCCAGGTCTGGCCCCTTCCCATGCATCCATGCAGCTGTGTGTGGTGGTGGGCTTGGGAGCTGCTCTGGGTCAGCTGCTGCTGGCTTGATTTCCAGGTGGAGAGGAGGGTGCCCAGGCAGGGGCTCTCACTGTGCTCCCCACAGAGCAGCCCTGGGCTGCTGGGGCTCTCCCATAAGCCTGCATCTGTGAACTGAGGTACAGGTGCCTAAGGGCCAGGCTGCTCTCCTAGGCTGTTTGAAAGGCTGGTGCTCAGCAAACACAGGCTTCTGTGCCCCACTGATGGCTTGTGTGTATGAACCTGGGTTAATTTGGTGCAGACTTGAAAATACTTTTATCCTCAAGAATTTTGTGGCATGCGATTGCTGCTTCAGAGCAGGGAAAGCATGTGAAGCCATGGCCCTTCCTGGAGGTTAATGCTGGACCTCTGATATCATCGTAGCTATTAAAGCCTGTCCCTCAATCCCCAGTTCAATAATACAGTAATATCCTGATAGAATCAGGGGCTGGCTCTGGTGGCAGATGGGCTCCAGTCCCTCCTCCGGCACAGCATAGGACACTACCACCCTATAGCAGGGAAACTTTAATTTGCAGATTATTTGTTTTCACAGCAGGCTTTGGAGGGGGGGGACGAGCGAGTTCCTGTGTTCAGGGTGGTGGCTGCTGGCTGCTGACCAGGCACTGCTGAAAGCTAGAGCCCTTTGCTCGGCTCTGTCACACTTTGCTGGCTGGTATCCAAACCCAGTGTCTCTTCTTCCCCTGGGTCCCTGTCAAACCTCCCCAGGGCGCTGCGGCCATGGCTCTGCCCTTTCCCTGGGGGTCATTACCCCTGGATTTGCTTGCTCCCGCTGGGCAGGGCCGTATGCCCAGTGAGGTGAGCACCCACCTGCAGGGTCTCCCGCCCATGCTCCGTGCCTGGGAAAAACTGGCAAACTGGCAAACTCCATCCCACCGGTGCAAGCCCTGCTTCAGCCACAGGCAGAATTGGAAAAGGCTCAAAGGGGATAATGAAGACTGACTGGCAGTGCCTGGGGAGGCTGATATTAAAGCGTTTAAGTGCTACAGCAGTATGGAGGGCTGCACTTATCTGTCTGCCCACAGCAAAAGTTCCCAAGGAAGCCCTGCCAGCAGCACCCTGCTAATCACCTACATCAAAGCAAGCACTAATTAAAACAATTATTTAGGGAGGGATTGAAGCTGGTCCTGCTGCATTGCTGAGAGGGGGCCAAACACAGCCATGAAACAGCAGCTTTTGGGCTGTGGGACCCAGTGTGACCAGCAATGACAAGCGGCACTGGGAAGGACAAGGTGGTTTTGTAATGCACAGGGAGTGCCTGGGCCATGGGATGCAGCCTGTGAGGAGGAGGAGAGCTGCGCATGCAGAGGCAGCAATAACCTCTTTTCCCCCTCCCTTCTCACCCAGCGCAAGGTGTGGCCCTGCACCCGGCCTTTCTCACCCCACTCCATCTCCCGTGGCCGCTGGCAGGGTGGGATCGAGGATCCCACACCGGGGACCCGTTATTTCAAAGTCATATGAGCTCCTCTGTGGTGGCATCGGCTCCGCTGCAGCAGGCAAGTGCCACCCTTGGGGTAGGGGAACTTGGGCTGCTCCCCCTAGAGCTGCAGCCCCGCGGGCTGAGTGGTTGGCAGCACTCGGGGTGCAGTGACCCAGGAGAAGCCCCAGAGATGGCTTTGCTCTAGAGGCGCTGAGGATGGCTAAACCCAGCATTGTTTTTTTGATGAGACCTCAGATTTGGTTGACAAAGGTAGCTACGTCGGCATAATATGCTTAGGCTCTTGTAAGGTATTTGACATAATATTTCCTGACAGCCTGATCGGAAATCAGCTCTATACAGCACTCTGTGAGTTTAATGCAGCTAAGTGCAAGGCCGTATGTCTGGGGAGGCAGAATGTAGGTCGCAGCAGTGAGATGGGGCTGCACGCCACAGGCAGCCAGGCAAAGGTCAGGGTGGCTGAGGTCCCAGGGGGACAAGGGGCGCTGGTGGGTCCCGTCCTGTGGAGGGGCTGAGCTTGTTGCCTAGAAGTTACTTTGGAAATCAAACGTGGGAAATAGCTCGGGTAAACCCCCACTGGGATTCTGAGGCGCCATAAAAAAGCTGGCTCGGGGACACCAGCAGTCAGTAAACCACCAGCGAGTGAAATTCCCATCCAGCTCCCTGCCTCAGTGCTGTGTTGGATTGTACTTGCTCCCTGCAGACCCTCACTGTGAGCTCAGCAGAATGGGGCATCTGCTCCCGGGTTTCTCCAGGCTCCTGCCCCCTGCTCCCTTCCCTGCCCTTTGGCCCTTATTCCACCAGGTGATTTTCTCCAGCAACCTCCTCCTGCTCTTCCTGCCCCCCCCCCCGCCCCCACCCCTGCAGTGTTATCTTATGTTCATCAGCAAGCATAGGCTTTCCTTCCTAGGAGCGCTGCCTCCCACGCAGTTAATGGTACTGATGGGAGCAGACGGTCTGGAGGTGATGCTCGCCAGGGTTCAGGTCCATCCATGGGGACACCCCAGAGTGGTGCAGATTCGTGGGCTCTGCCAGCTGAGAGCAGACCAGACTGCAAGCGCCCATGTTGTGTGTCCCCGTCTGTGTGTGCCGGTGGAGGGGGACACCTCTGCCACCTGAAGCATTGCCCTCGGGCAGACCTGCTCTGCATGGACCCACCCTGATGCTGCCAGCCCCAGCTCCACTGCCTGCACAAATATTAGCTTAAGGGACGGTGAACAGCCCTGAAACTGCCGAGATTCCTCCTGCCTTGGGCAGCCCTGAGCAGCCCTTGCTCCATCTTCTTCAAGGCTGTTGAAGGCCATCCAGATGGCCTAATGGACCTCATCAAAGTACAATTTGTATTGCACTGTGCAGCTATTTGGAGCATCTCAGCTCAAGGCTGGCAGTAATGCTTTGGCTGGGCCAGTGGCATGTCTGCCTCAGTTCGCTGAGGAGGTGATGGATGGAGGGACTGTGCTCTGGAGCCCGGCACGGGGAGGCTGGCCCAGCACCCAGGGGGCGAGGAGGCACTGAGGGGGGAGTTTGCATGGAGGCTGTGGGCTGGTGCTGGTTGGGTCTCCCTGAGGGGTTGGCAGCTACTGCTGTAGGGATGGATGCAGATGCAACAGGTCTGTCCTTTAGGAAACAGCTGGAAAAGCTCCTTGAGCCCCTGTAGGAGCACGGGATCTTTCTTGTCTGCTTCCCTGTCCCCGGCTTGCAGCCGCACAGGTTTGGCACCAGCCCTTTGCGGTCTGAAGGGGTTGCTCCTCCCTGCCAGCATCTTTAGCTCTTTGCGGGGATTTTTTTAAGCACTGCTTTGCTTTGCTCTGTGCTCTCTGGACAGGCTCTGTGTGCTGCAAGGGTCCTCCGCCCCACCACCCACAAGGGTGATGTGCTCCTGCCCCACGGCCAAGGAGGGAGAGGTCTTGTCCCCTGTGCTGGGGCTGCTGCTGGATTTCTGGGCTGGGTCTGAGGCCCTGAACAGGTGGAATAAGTAAATTTTCATAAAATAGTTTTACCCTTCAAACAAATAAGAGCACAGCTGCTTACTTTCCTCTTTTGAAATAGTATCACTGAGATGATGTATTTTTTAATTCCAGTGACAAAACCTATATAGGGTCAGGTACTCAACTGGGTCATCAGAGCGCAGTGTCCCTCTGTAGAAAATCTGCCATTAGAATGATGCTTGCACTCAGGTAGTTCTGAAAATCTATGAAAATAGATTTTTGGGTTTTCCCCACTTTACGGTAGCAAGAGGGGAACCTAATTGGTTTTTTGCTGTATTATGGGAGTGCCTGCCATCCCACTCCGCAGCAGCACCTGGGGGATGCTGGCACACCGTGGGAGCTGGGGGGCGAGCGGCATGGGCACAAGCGACTGCGGGGGCAGATGCACGGAGGCTGGAGGAGCTGGATGAGGGTGGCTCAGCCAAGCACCTGCACAGAACAGCAGCTGGCAAAGGCACAGCCAGAGCGTGGGGAGAGAGGGGTGCTGTGAGCTGCGGTCTGAAGACCCCCCCCCCTCCTGCGGTGACCTCAGTCAGATCCCACCTGAGCGAAGGCGGCTGTTAACACCCCGTCTCCGGCAAGGCAGCTGGAAGCACTTGTTCTCTGGAGGTGTTGGCAGCTCCTCTCCTCACACTCCAGGTTGCAAGGCCATGTGCCCACCCCCCCTCGTGGTCCCTCGCTGCCCTCAGCTGCACCTGGCTGGGCCCCAGCTCTGCCCAGCCATGTCCTTCACTGCGGCTCCATCCTCCAGCCTAATCACCTGGGGGCTGGAAATTAAGTCCCATCACAGGCTCATTTTCATTAATAAGAACACCAGGCTGGGCTGGGACTTTTATTTATTTTGCTGATGTGATTACCCACCTCCCACCCGTGGCTCCCCCAGCCCCTGCCTTTGCTGTAGGCCATGCCCAAAAAATCCCAAACTTCCATCATCCTCGCCCTGGGCGGCTCCCCAGCCAGACACCGCTCCAGTTCCTGGGAAGGGAAGCTGCAGCACTGCACTGGGGCATCCCCCCTGCCACGAGCGAGGGTCTGTGCACCACGTCGCCAGGGAGAAGCAGTTTGCCCCCCACCCAGCCAGGGCTCACCAGCAGAATTCCCAGCTAGAGGCTGGTGTGGGGCCAGTGCCAGGACAGAGCAGGAGCTGGCCTAGCTGTGGGGAGGAGGAGGAGGAGGAGGGCTGCATGTGCATGTGTGTGTGTGCACACATGTGTGTGCACAAAAGGGAGTGCCTGTGGAGGGGAGGGGGGCTGCAGGAAGGAAGGAAGGATGGACGGACGGAAGAGCTGGGCTGGCAGTCTCCTGCCCTCCTCCTCCTCCTGTGCTCTCTGCCCTGGGAAGCCTTATTTAAATAAATGATGCAATTACTGGGAATTAAGGGGAGGTGAGGGATCGATGCCAAAACAGAGGCTGCTCATTTCCAACTTCCCCGGCTCCTCTAGGTTTTTCTGTGCGCCCTCTCCCCCTCTCTCAGGGCTTCTCTTCCTCCCAGTGAAATCGTTGGAGGCATGGAGACCCGCCTGGCTGGAGGCTGGTTCCCTCCTTCCTCAGTGTCTTCTTCCCTGGTGGCGCTGGTTCTTTCAGTGACTTTTTGACTTTCGAGTCCCCTTGCGGGGGCTCATGCCCTTGTGCCTCCACCTTCCCCAGGGTCCCCAGCTCTGGGCTGAGCGGTCCCAGGGCTGTGCCTTGCAGATGGCCCTGGCCTCGCTGCCCTCCCACTCTGCAGCAGCTCCCTGCTTGCCTCCCAGCTCCCCGGCAGACACAGTAGTGAGATTATTGTAATGATGCCCGACAAGGCAGTATCAGGAATTATGCTGATAAATCTAAACAGACAGCTTATAAAAAAAAAACCAACCACAACTGAACCCAGGCCTGTAATTTAATACAGGGTTATTAGCCTGACCGGCAGAGAACAGAGCTCTTGCATCCTGCAGCCTCAAGTCTCCCTTGTCCCTGGCTCTGCCTTGAGAAATGGCCTCTTGCCATAACAGAAGACTTCAGTCAGGTTTTTGGCTTGGCTTGGGGTGGCGGAGTCTCCTTGGCGAGTGCTGGGGCTGGGTAGGGATACAGATGTGGGGGTGAATGGGAGACCCCAATGGCAACGGGCTGCCTTCATCCCCACAGCATGCGGCAGCTTGGTACCCATCGTCAGCCCATGCGGGACCCTGACATGGGCCCTTCATCCTGGGGTGAACTTGAGTGGGAAGAGGCTGGGAAGCAGGGGTAAGGAGAGGGGCAGCAACGCCTGCGGGAGGTGGGAATGGTGGGGGACTGCCCGCCGTCACGCTCGCCGCCTGCTGAATGAGAGCAAGTGACTGGTGGCCAGGTCTCTGCGAGGTGCAGGGCAGGGGCAGCATCTTTCTTAGGAAAGAAAGGAGCTGCTTCATTCTGGCTGTGTTAAATCCCTTATTGGCACAGCAATTGCTGGCTGGGTATTTTTTTACCTGCTGTGGTTTTTGCAGACTTGCTGTGTTCCTCTTGGTTTCCTTCCCCGTGAAGGGGACGGTAGGTAGCATTAACATTAGTAGGGACTCTATGTGAGGTAAATATGTTGTGGAGAGCACAAATCCTGTCCAAACGGGATCTGAGCTGGGCAGCCTGAGGTGAGACACACACACATAGAGCTCTTCGTCCCCCAGCAGCACCAGCAATTACCTCAAACCAAGGGAAATGTACCTTTTTAATAGAGATGTTTAAAAAAGTGGGTGCATTAAAGCAAATATTTATTAGGCTGTGCATGTATTAGAAGGCAGACTCCACCAAGCTGCTCAGTGAATTAAATCTGACGGCGAAGCAGCTGAGCTGCAGGCAGGGCTGCCAGCTCTCTGTCCTGGGCGGGAGAAGAACCCCAGGGGGATGCAGGGAAGCCCCCAGAGGGGCTTGGGTTTGCTTCTGTGCCCCCAGCACGGGGAGGCTGGCAAGCCACAAGGTGGCCATGCTGGGTGGTTCAGTGCCTGTGTGGAGCGTTTCTCCTCGCTTGACGTGGGTTCCTCCTCCAACGGGAGGCTGCCTATATCAAGGGTGGGTTTGGCTCTATGAAGTTTGTTGGGTTCAGGGGCTCCATCCCCCCCGTAACCCAGGGGCTGGTGGACCTGTGTTTTCTGCAGCCATCCTCTCCTGCAGCTCTGCAACAGTCACTGGCACCTTCTGCAGGACCCGCCAGCCTATAGAAATGGTATAGACCAACCTCTGGAGCAGGAAGGTGTCAACACGGCAGGTACCCGGAAAGAATTTGGAGGGGAGCCAGCAGCCAGCACGCTGCCCAGTGGGCTGCTGGGGACCCCACACCGTGGTGGGGAGGAAGGCTGAGCACTCTCGCTGCCGGCAAGAGAAGTGCTGCGTGCATAAGCACGCAGGTTAGTGAATTCATGGGTTAGTGAATTCATGAATTAATGAAGGAGCAAATTAGAAAATTAACAAGTTAGACTAATCGGTTAAAGGGGCTTGAAATACTCTGATTTTTCCCTGATGGTCAGGCAGCAAACTGTGTGGGATGGTGCTTGGGAGAGGGGCCTGGGGAGCATGGCCGCCGGCTGCCAGCAGCAGGCAACCGCAGGCAGGTGCCGTGTTTCACCACGTGCCATCCGGCTCCACAGGCCAAACCTGGCCCACGGGCACAACAGTCACGGGGGAGATGTGCCGTCTTCTGCACCAGCGTGGGAATCAGCAGGGGAACAGCGCAAACCTANGGTGCATGGGGGCCACTGGTGCCACCGTCACCCCGGCCACTGGAGCCACACGGGCTGCATGGCTAAACATAATCACCCACTCCCTGGGGCTGTGGCTCTGGCATCCTTCACTGGTGCTAAAAATGACATATTTCCAAATAATGAAAGAATCTTTCATTATCCTGTCTCTCCAAGCAGCCCGGGAGGCTGGGAAACAGCTGAGCACTAAGTGATGTGTCTAATGCGGCTTCAGTGTTGGTATTTTTCTTCCTCGTCTCTGGTCCAGGCATGCCGTGAAGCATGAGAAGATGTGGCTGTGGATGACTCCTGGGGGCCTGGCTGAAGTAGCGGAGCGTGGCTGGGTGCCTTTGGTCATCTTTCTCTCGGGAAGGCTGCAGCAACCCTGCTCCTCCTCAGGCCTTGCAAGTCCTCCTGCCCTGCTCCCCTGCAGCATCACTTGCTCCCTGCAGTGTGGCTTTGTCCCATCATGTTTTGGGTCTTGGCTCACCCCGCATCCATGAGCGACTGCCCTTCTGCAGAGCTCACATCTGGGGCACTCACGGGGCCGTGTGTGCCTGCTGCTGCCCCAGGGACAGCTGGAACAAGGGGGAAAGGCTGTTTCCCTGGGGATCGTGCCTGATGGGGAAGAGGAGGACCTGTGCTCACACCATGCTGCATGTCCCCAACCGGGAAAGCGGCTGTGGGAGGCTCCCAGCAAATATGGCCTGGGAGTGATATTTATTTCAGACCCTTTAAACTGTCCTAAGCCCCTTTACGAATGTGCCATCCTGTGCCCTCAGCCAAACTATTAGGAGAGAGGCAGGTGACCACAAGGTGCTGTCCTCTCTCCCATCATCTCCCACGGGGATGATGCTGGCCCTGAGGGAGTGACCCATTTCACCCATGGGCTGTGTCTCACCCACCAGCACACGTAGGGCAAGAGCCCACCCGCCGGTGGCATTGCCCTGTTGCCTGCAACCCTGGGCATCCGCAGGGAGACTGAATTACTGCCCTGGTGTTTAGACAGCCACCTCCTGCTGGGCAACACCAGCCAGCGAAGGGGCTGCGTGCCTGGGGGCTCGTCCTCCACCCCGGCGATCCCTCCAGGGTGCCCGGGGTGCCTCCTTGCTTGGCCAAGAGCAGGCAGAACTGTTGCTCCTGCTCCCTGTGTCGATGCTTTAATGCTCTCACTGCCTGCTGAGTGAAGCCTTCACGCCTGTCTCCCTTTCAGGGTGATGCTCGGGAGGGCTGAGCCTTTCTCACTGTCACCGTCTGTTTTTTTTCTCTCTGCCTCTCCCCTTCTGAGTTGGGTTTATTTTGTTGTTGGGCTGATAGACGGATTAGCATTTACCACCAGGCTGACTACTGGAGGGTTATTAAAAGTGATTTGCAATGTAAATACTTTCATCATCAACCACATTTTCTTTAGACTAGGGTTGACTTTTATGAATATTAAAGCAGTGTGGATGGGTTCAGCGGGTTTGTAGGAGTACGTCTGTCGGAGGGAGGGGGGG
>VZTL01037257.1:85640-95961 GCA_013400535.1 Scopus umbretta | reverse complement strand
CCCCCCCGGAGAGTCCCTGCGGGGGGGGTGGGCAGCATGGCTTGGAGGTGCGTGGGGAAGGGGGGTGCGCACCCCCGGGGGATGTAGCAGCCGGTGGCCCCAGGAGTGAGTGGTGTCTCTCTGCCAACTTTCCCGCATTCCTGCGTCCCTCTGGGAACCCCGGGGCTGCCCCGCGGGCCGGGCCCCCCGCCTTGCTTCACCACCCCAGGGCTGCAGCCCTGCCAGGGCACCGCGACGAGGTCTGGCAGCCCCCTTCCCTGCTCCCACCCGAACCAACACCACTCCCCGGGATCTGCGATCCAAGGCGCCTCGTGTCCCTCTGATCGTCTAGGAACTGGCCCCATCGGCACCCTGCCCGGGGGTGTGTGAGCAGCCTGTGCCCCCGGGGGCAGGCACCCCCACAGCGGGGACCCCAGGGCAGGGGTTACTGCTCCCCTGGTACCTTCTTTCAGAAGGAGATTTGTTCTCCGGGCAAGAAACTAACTGCATGCTTTCTTTGCTTCCCTCTGTGTTCCAACAAGAGCAGCAGGGACAAGATCCCATATCTTTTGGATACTTTGTCCCCATGCTGGACAAACCCTCTTTGGCCCTTGTGGCCACCTCCCAGGACATGACTAGGCAGAAGTCCCCCCCATCTCCCCGCAGAGCCCTTTGCCAGGTTGGACATTGCAAGGGGGATGGATCTTGCCTCCTCTCTCCCTAGATGTGGATCCCATCTGTCCTTCAGCCCGTGCTCTCCATTGGCCCATCGTGGGCAAGAGTCGGGCAGCCGCACCCTTCTTTTCTCCCAAAATAATGACATTGGCTTCAAATCAGGGAACAGTTCTTGACATTTTTTCAAATTAAAGCAACACTGGCTTCTGTTCTGTCCTGCTTTCAACCCCTCTGACTATGCCATGGCCACATTTTCTAGGTAGTCTTTGCAAAGCCCAAGGCGAGGGAGATACTTCCCAACCTGATACTTCCCATGCTAGCGTTCCTCTGTGCCCTGTTGGCAGCTGGCAAAGCTGGTGGGCTCTGCTTGGGCATTTGGAGACTCCCTGCTTTGTCACAGGTGCCTTAAGTGACCTCCAAGGGTGGCTCCTGCTGCTACTTGCAGGATGAGCAGAGGGGCTGGGAGGGATGGTACCCACCCAGTGGGGTGGCTTGTTGATGCTGGCACTGTCTATCAAAATACTCAGATGCCCAGGTCCTAGATCCCAGGCTTTTGGTGAAACATCACCATTGACAACGCTCACGTTGAAATCACAGGCGACAGCAAGATGCTTTTCGCTGTCACTACTGCTGGGCATCACCTCCTGCTTCCTAATGCCTTGACTTCTGTGACCTAAGCACCTGCTACTGCTCTCCAGCCTGGACTAGGCCCCCATAAGGCATCCTAACCAAGAGCAGAGCATCCGAGGGGGCGATTTCACCCATACAGAGATCCTAAGAAATAGCGACCAACCCCTGGTTCACCCCTCAGCTGGGCTGGTGGCCAGCGGGCAGAGCCCCTGGGTGGGGAAGGTGGGGATGGGCGCAGACATCTGGGAGAGGGTGGTGGCCCTGTGCATGGCAGCCCTCGGTTCCTGCAGGAGCCAAGCCAACATGCCCATGCTCAGAGCTGGCAGCAAGTTCCCAGGTCTGCCAGACAGAGCGGCAGCAGTCCCGGGAGTGACCCGGTGAGTGGGCAGTGGGAAGCTGGCAGGAGAAGGAGGAGGAGGGCTACCAGTAAAAGTGGTTTGTTTATTCACATGAGGGGCATGCCCGTCTCGGCGGGTCAGTCTGTTTTCTTTCATAGAAGAGAAATGAACTGAAATGATTAATTAATGCTGTGATCCAATTACTCTGAGTTTGCAGAAGGAGCATGTTTTTTCTCTTTAAACTATGCCCCACGAGCATCCTATTGATACTGGGTTTTGTCATGGCTGGGGTTTTGTTGGGTTTTTTAAATTTTAATTAAAATGACAAACATCTCCCCAGGAAAAAATAAAAGACAAAAGCAGGGAATAAAAATAGTAAGACCAGGACGGGCAGCTGATGCAGAGCAGTCCCTAGCACAGTTTCACTGTGGAGCCCTTCTCTGCCTGCCCTGTGGAGCCCTGGCCAGCAGCACCCACAGACGGGAAGAGGGCTGGTGATGTCCAGCTGAGGTGGCAGACACAGCTCTGCAAAGACAGCAGGGAGAGCAATAGTGAGAGGAGCGGGAAATGGAGGCTGTTCGCAAGGGGCTGCTGCTTTCTGCACAAACACAGCTCCTCTTTCCTCATGCACGTACACGCAGCAAGAGTTTCACGTGCGCAAGCTGACCCCTTCTCCTTGGCATGCTGAATCAGGGCTTTGATGGGCATCTTCTGGAGGAGCAGGCACTGCCCTTGAGCCAGTCTCTGCTCAGTCGGACATGGGGCTATGCCCCTGTTGCTCTCCAGTAAGCCAAGGGAGGAGGTTTGCTTTGCATTTCAGCATCCATTCTGGGCTGGCTCTAAACCTGTGTATTTAAAGGACGTGTGTTTCAGGGAGATGTGAGGGCATGGGATCTTGTGCAACCAAGAAGTGGAAGTTTGGCCCAGGTTGTTCCCATCTACTTCCCCTCTTTATTCCTTTATTACTCTCCCAGCATCCCCTGCTGACTGCTCCTTAGTCCACTTTAGCACCAGCGCCCACCACGAGTGTGCCAGGGGCTGGTGGGGGGGTGGGGGGGGCTTAGCACCCAGGCCATGTCGAAGCCTCTTCAAGCTGGCCTTTGGAGACACACCAAAGCCATCCCTCTTCTGAGGGATTTGGGTGACCAGCTAGAAAACAGCTGCCAGTTTCCAGGAAGACTCACGTGCTCTTCTGCCCAGGGCCCCAGCAGGCAGGCCAGGCGGTCTAATGGGTGGCTGTTATCTAACTCAGCCAAGCAGAGGAGTGTGCCAGCCCTGACTGTCCCCTGGGAGAGCACTGCCCACCTTGACATCCCTTTGACCCTCTAGGCACAGGAAAGACTCACTGCATCCAGACCCTCGAATGTACCGAGGTTAGCCCTTGAGCTATATTCAGACAAATTCATTTGCTGAAGCTTCAAGGGAGAGTTAGGCGTTTCCTGGCCAAATGAATCTGAGGCGAGTGCTCCCCGGGCAGGCTTGCCCGCTATGCCACTATTTTGCTGGTGCAGGAGCATAGGGCAGGGTGTCTCACCTACAGGTCCCCTCCTTGATGTTTAGCAGCAGGGTTTTAGCAGCAGACACATAACCAGTCCCCGTCCCCCATGGCAGACACCCGGGTGTCCCCACCCTGTGTGCATGTTGGCATCCATCCCACCTTCCCTGCGGATGGATGCGCTGGTCCTGCTGGGCCTTGACTCTGGGCCAGGACACTGTCATTTGACCTGGCTTCAGACCTTGAGTCCCCTGGTACAGCAAGCATTGGCAAATGAGGCTCTGCTGGAGATGTTCCCCATCCCGACCCCTCATGTGCCCGGCACTGCTGCTCACACCTTCGCCCTGGGGCTGCTCCGGGGATGCTCCAGATGTGCTCTCAGCACTGCGTGGAGGAGGAACTCAAACAAAGACCCAGTTTATACCTTGTAAGATGTAAGTTTCCTGAGAAAATTAACTTCACCAGCCTGTCCAAGCCTCCAAATACAGTGGCTGCAGGCACAGAGCCTCGTCCAGCTGACAACCCTCAGAACTGTTGCTGGAGGTCTTGCCAATCAGAGCCGTGGGAGTGACACTGACCCTCCTGTCTTGTGGTGACCCTGTCCCCATTGCCCCTGGCATCCCGTGCCCCACTCAGCACACAAGGCAGTGGCAGAGATGCCCAAGTGCCCCATCCTCTTCTCCCCCAAACCCAGCGTTAGGCAGGCTGAGACGTGTTGGTGCAGAGGACTCGCACCCACCCTGGGCATTGTTTCCGTGACTCAGAGAGGACTGGAGAGGGACGCAGGGAACCACAGCGCTGTTTGCTTGTCTTCAAGAGCCTCGTGGAGTTTCATCCTAGGTCAGCTGGCACAGGAAGAGCAGCAGCTGGGAAGTTTGTCCTTTAAAGGCAGGACTCAGTGTAAACCATGGAGCTCCTCGGACACAGCGGGCTCGGCCAGAGCTCTTGACTTGATACCAAGCTATCGAGGCAAGCTGCGCTCCTCTAGCCAAGAAAGCCAGGCAGAGAAGCAGCACCTCTGCTACCACAACTGCTGTTAAATCTAATATATTTTATGGCATCTTGCAGCTTGCAGGTTGTAGCAGCAGCGTATCATCTTGGCACTGCCGAAGCTGGACAAGAGGCAGCAGGGGCTGGCACCAAGTGCCTGAGCTGGAGGTATCCGGAGGATGGGGGTGAAGTGTCATCTGCAGGTTTAAGGCTTGCAGCAGACTTTGGTTTGTGTTGGCCGGTTAATGCATTAATGTCTTTAGGCTCTTCAAGCAGAATTAGATTGATTTGTCTGTGGGAAACTCAAAGCTCCAGTTGTGCAACACTGAGGTCTGAAAACATCACTCTGCAAACAAAACATCCTGGGCCCTGGCGTCCAACCCAGGTCACAGGGCAGCTCTCTAGAGGCATGAATGGCGCCTTGCTTCAGTGACCCCTCGCTCGCAAACCCTCACGATGTTGATGCTAGCTGGGCCCCCCCACAGGCAGTGCGGCAGGCTGGCTCTGCTGCAGAGGGACAGGCATCCTTGTGGGATCTTTGCATGACTGAGATGGGAAGGAGTCTACCCTGCATCTTGCAGTCTCTAGTGCCTTCGGAATAGTTTGGATCCTGGCTCTGCCAGCAGTTACATCACGTGCAGTCCCAGTTAAAGCCAAAAAAAGAGAGTACATGTGTGCAGAGAGAAGTGGAGAGCGATGAAACCCTACTGGCATCAGCCTTTGCCTGAGAACAGGCATGAATTGCCGGGGCTTGAGTCTGCCTTTCTGCAGCACTTGGGAGCAATGTCTAGCACTGTCATCTCTAGGCTGTTTGCAGAGCTCAAGTCGCCCACCACTGACCGTAAGTGATGCCCAACTCATGAAACTTTCTGCTATCACGTGCAGCAGGCAATGCCGTGGTTAAAGCCCCTGCCCAGGGCTGCAGAGTGCTGCCTAGTGTTACCATAGGGCCGTGAGAGTCTGGGGACCACCATCCTGTGGTGAGAGAGGTGACTCCTAGGCAGAGCTGGGCTGCCTGAGTGGGAGAGTTGTGGCCCACAAAGGTTTCCAGCTCCACCATGGGTTCTGCTCTGCCAGTGGGAGCCTCCAGGGAAGGCAACAGGGAGAGATTTGCAGGCAGTGTCTCTGCGTGAGGTCTCTCCCTCTTGGAAGAGTTTCTCAGGGCTCTTCGGGGGGGGGGGGGGATATGTAATCCCACCCTGGCAGCCTGAAGCTATTCCCACCTCTTTCCTTTCCATCCCTCGGGATGGGAATTTCCTACCTGCTCTCTTCCCCTGGTCCCCATGCTTCCCGTGCTGCCTGCCCATGTCCTGGGCTCCCCTGACCACCTCCTGCTCTCGCTCCTGTTCTTCACTCTGTCCCCTTGCTCAGGCATCACCTCCAATGCCAAACCCTCTGGCAGGTCTGGTGGCCAAGCAGGGGTCTAAAGTTTTCAGTTTCCTTTTTCGTTAGCACCCCAAAGATTCCCCTCTGCTGTCCATCCCCAGGACTAGAGCTCTCCTTTGTCACACCCACATCCATCCAGCAGGGCCCTTGCTCTTGCCTGATTTTCCGCCCTTGGTTCAGAGCATCAGCTCTCTTTTCTCTTACTCATTGCTTAGCTGGCTTCTTCATCCTTTTAAAACCCCACAAAGTCTCACTCTGCTCCATGGGGCGAGGGGCTCTTGCCCGCTCTTTAAACTTTTGGATGAGCACCTTGGTGGTTTCCCTCTGTAGCCCCTTGGCTCTGGGACAAATTGCTTACAGAGAAATACACACTCCCCACGCCCTGCAACAGCTCTGCTCTGCCTGCAGCAAACACCACATCCCTGATGCACAGAACCCAGCGGCCAGCCATCCCCCTGCCTGCCCTGGGCTCCACCACCACCACCTGTAGCCATCCAGTGCTCCTGGAGCCTTTTCTCGCTGTGCAGAGCTCAGAAGAAAGGCATCTGATCAAAAATCCCGTTGTACCATTGGGAAGGGAAGGGCTGCCAAGTCCTCCCTGTTAGTAGGTGAGGAAGGAGAGAGAGTCTTTCCCAGCTGGTCTGACTGAAGGGCATCTCCTGGCTGGAGCCCTCCACAAGAGCCCAGCACCCAGCAGGTGGCCGCACCTCCCTCCTGGTGAGCCCCTTACCTCCCCAGTGAGATGCAATCTCATGGAAGCAGCCACCCTTCCCAGCTCACACTTGGTGACCCCACGGCCCATGGGGACGCCGCGGGGCAAGGAGGGTGCATGGGGCTCAGCTCCCCTCTTGCCCAGTGCTAGCCCTGGCTTCTGGCGGGGCTGGCACTCTGGGCGGGTGGCCAGCATGGGCGACTGTGCGGGGCAGTGGCAGGGTGGGGGGGCTTCCCTGCAATGGGCTCCCCCCTCTTGCAGTCCCCAGGCAAAGCCTGTCCTTGTGCCTGGGGCAGGGAGAGCTGCTATTCTAAGCAACCAGATCTGGGGTCTTGCAACTCCCTGCCCTCTTCCCCCTGGTCCCTCCTCCAGCGTCATCTCTTCTACAGGCATCTGATCCCAGCTGCTAACCTCGCCCTGGGGAGAGTCCAGCTAATCCAGGCAGCGACTTGTTGCTGTAATCTGCCGTTGCCCTCCTTCCCCTCTCCGCTGGCTGAGCCCAAAGTCCTTCCCAGCAGCGGGACCTGTAGCTGCAGTGGGGTTATTTTCGTTGTGCTGCCTTGAGAGAGCCGAGTCCTATTAAAGCTTCAGCCCAGGGTTATAAAAGAACTTGAGCATCTCTCTGAGGCAGAGAGCATTAATGCAGTAGACAGGAGGGGAGAAGCATGGCTCTAGCCCAGGCTTTGCTGAAGGCCGAGCACCTTCCCCGCTCACTGGCGTGGGCTCAGCTCTGTCACCAGCACAGAGCTGCAGCCCTGGATGGGCCAAGGCAGAGGGCACAGAAGGGAGGGGACGGCGGCCCCCTGGCCCTGCTGTGGGATGCACCCCCCGTGAGCCTTCTCCCCCTGTGATGTTGCCCACGGGAGCTGCTGGGGAGCCGCCGGTGCCCGGGAGCCATGGGCTGGGTACAGCGGGGTAAGGCTGGGGTTGGCTTGCATGGTATTTGCTGGGTGTGCTCATTTTTAGCTTTTCACTGATAGGTTATTTATTGGACCTAATAATTGGGTGACAGATGGTTAATTAATTGTCAGAGCGGCCAGCATGCTGGAAGGTTATTTATAGGCGTGACTTTTAACCACTTAAACCCACTTCCTCGCCAATTTACTTCTTGCGTGGTAGTGCCGGGGGTAGATGGTGGGTGGGCCCTCACAGGCTGCCTATGATACAGGGCACTTTAGGGATACAGCCTAGCAGTGGGGGGGCCAGCTCGGCCAGGGGGGTGCAGCCATGCCAGCTGTGAGATGCTGATGAGTGTGCTGGGCTGGTCACTACTTAGGTGGGTGGCTTGTAAGCCAGGGCGCTGACCTGCAAGCACCTCTCGTGGCTGGGTGCATGCCGCCTTGGACAGGGTGCTTCAGTTTTGCTTTGAAACCCAGCGCCAACCCCCTAGTAACAAGCGGCAGCGAAGGCAGAGAGGCTCCTGGCTTGCTCAAGGCGGGTGGCCAGGTTGGGTGACTGCAGCACTCGCTTCTGGCCCCAGACACAGGAAATTTTCAAAACCTGATGCATGAACACGTGCTGAGCGCAGGGGGGTTCTCCAGCCCCCTCGCCTCCCCCTGAAAGCTGGCAGCTCCTGTGCTGCTGAGCTCACTGCTTCTCCGGTGGCTCTAGGAGAAGCCATCAGAGACTCCCAGCTTGTGGGGATGGAGGAATTTGCTTTGCCTCATCAGAACCAGTTGAATAGCAGAGGAAGAAAGAGGATTAAATTATTCAATGGAAAAATAAAATGCCCAGATCTACCCCATCCATTACTGGCAAGGAGCAATTCCTCTGGCGCAATAGCTCAGATCTCCTCTGGAGCAGGATAAGGACTTCAGGGGCCCATCAACCCTCGCCGCGCCGGACGGGTGCCAGCGCAGCCGCCAGCTGGAGCTGGGGGGGCAGAGGGAGCCCTGCCATCTTAATGCAGCAAATCCCGCTGGCCCCTCATCTCCTTTCTGTTTTCCTGGTTGATTTGTTGCCTTCATCGCTGCTGATGCAGAGGCACAGAGACATCAGCCCCGCAGAGGCCTCCCTGACGGGCAAACCCAGGCTAATCCCCCCACCAGGCACAGGACCCCCCTTTATCCTCTTCCCATATATTGTATTTCTAAGGTGCTTGTTCCCGGTATGGAGGAGCTCTATTTTCACACTCTTTGTGGGGTGTGAATCTGTCAACCAGAACAATCCCTCACTAGCTGTAAACTGGTGCCATGACTCAGGAACTAATTAACGGCTATTAGATAACACAATTAGTACTGCAAACTGTCACCCCTCAGCGGAGTGTCACCCCATCCCATTGTGTCACAGACATGCAGGAGCCATAAATACAAGTACCCCTTTAGCATCTTCTATCCCTCCCCTCTTTTTTCTCCCTCCCTCTTCTCCCAAGGCTGGTTGTGGCTGCACTAACTGCCCAGCCCCGCATCACATCAGCGGTTTGACATGAAGGAACTAATCCCATTAAGATTTTCACCCTCTCGGCGCTTTTAGGAAGGCCAGGACAAGCAGGGGGCCGGCAGCAGGGCTAGGAGGGCTGGCCCAGCTCTTTCCAACTGCGATGCCAGTGCTGATGTGCCCTGGCCCCAGCCCTCTGCACCCAGCTGGAACAGGGAGTAGTGTATGCCTTCCCACGGGATCTCCCTGCAGTGGAGGGTGCCAGCTTCCCCCCTTCCTGGAGTCAGACAGCACCCGGAGCCCAGCACAGTGCACCCAGCCAGGAGCTGGCAGCCACAGCCACCCCATCCCAGCTGGGGCAGGAGCCTGAGCTTGGGGTCTCTTCAGCTTTGCTGTTCCTCCTTTGCTCTGCTGATTGCACCCATGCAGAGCAAAAGCCCGTCTCCTCTGGGAGCAGCTCACACTCAGAAGCCTCTGGGAAAGCAACGGTTTCTCTAATTCCTCTCCTTCCTCTATGAACGTCTTCTTCCCCTGACTGGCATGTGAACGTGGGGCTTGTTTTCTGGTGGCGGTGCTTGCCAAACGTGCTGGGTGAGTGCACAGCCCTGCTCATTCCCAGAGACCTTGCTTCAAGCCACACATGGACCAGCCGTGACTCTGCTCACATCTGCCCTTGTTCATCAGGGGGCCCTGAGGATGAGGACGGGTCTGGGATGGAGGCAGTGATGGAGCAGGGAAGGGGGGCAGCTGGTGGTGGCTTAAGGGTCAAGGGCCATGGAGGGGCACAGGGAGGCTGTGCAGTACTGGGAGCAGAGACAGGGGACACTGGGGTAGCAGGGCTGCTTGCTCCAGGAGCTCATCCCACAGCTCGAGGTGCCACCATCACATGAGTGTACAAAGATACCAGCCTCTCCTGCTGCCTTCGCTGCACAGGTGGGCAGGACAGATGGCTCCTGCCACTCAGGGAGCGATGGGGAGGGCAGGAGCGAGCAAGACCTTCCATCCCAGATGGGTTCAGTGCTTGGTCACTAACCACACCGATGGACCACCTGCCTCTATCTGCTGCAGACTTTTTGGGTACAGGATGACCATCAGCAGTCCGTGATAGGGCTTTCTCCTTTGCTGCCTGGTGACAGCGGCACCAGGCTCTGCCCAAAATAGATGGACCCCACCCAAATCACAACCTTTTCTGCTTGGATCTGTGGCTGCTTGTGCCTCATGTCTTCATCCATAACACACAAGATTTTAGGTGGGAAGAGAAAGTCATTTCCCCACTTTGAGGACACGCTTGCCAAGTGCTGCAGGGCCCACAGAAACCCTTAGACCAAAAGATGCTATTGGTGAGGAGCTGGAGGCTCCTAATTGCTTTGATGGAGAGGAGAAAACCAGCCACAAATCACTGCCAGAAGTCCTAGGGAGGGAGGAGGCCGGAGATGGAGTTTGCTGTAGCTGGCTGGCGAGAGCAGGTCTGAGAGAGCACCCACTGAGCGCTGCAGACAAGGGGCAGCGTGTTCGGGGAGAACAGCCAACTGGTGTCGCAGGTAGGGGCCTCGGCCCCAGGAGCCCTTCTGAAGTGGCCTCTGGGCTTTGCCAAGGCTGGGTCTCTTCCCTGGCTCTGGTGTGGCACAGAGGTGGGGGCAGAGAGGGATGCAGACGGGGAGGACAGTGTGGGATGGGGGGGCGTGAGGCGACAGAGAGAAGAAATGTGCTCTTGGAGGTGCAGGAAGAGAGAGGTGGGTA
>VZTL01037257.1:44881-73275 GCA_013400535.1 Scopus umbretta | reverse complement strand
CCCCGGCCGCGGGGAGGGGGGAGCGCTGGGCCGGCGGCGGGCCCGGCTCAGCCGGTGAGAGTGCTGGGCTCCCCGGCTCGGGAGCGGGGCCTGAGGGGGTCAGGCCCCAGCGGAGCACGTCCCCACGTGTCCCCCGCCTTGGGCGGGCTGTCTCACCTTGCTCCGGGCTCTGCAGCGTGGCACCCGCGAAGCCGCCACGGTGCAGCTGACCGCACGCCCCAGCATCGCCGAGGGGCGGAAGGGGTGCAAGCCGAGCGGCCGGGCAGGGCTCCCCCGGGGCCTGCCGCTCTGGGACCCACTGGAAGGTGGCCTCTGGGGCACCCCTGGGGCTAGATGGAGTGAAGGGAACCTCCTCGCGTCTCCACTAGCTCCGTGGATGCTTCCTTCCCCACCAAGGCCACTGGCATTGCTGGACCGACCTTTCATGGTCTCTGCCCTTCTCATCCTCCTCGCTTGCTCTGCGCCTCGTGGGGGGGTACGGGGAGGGGGTACCTGAAGCAGCACATCACTTTCATGCTGACCCAGGCCTCTCCCCAGCCCTGTCCCTCGAGACCTGCCTGTCCCCGGCTCAGACACGCTGCAGCCCTTCTTGGACCAAGCAGTGATACCAGAGCAGACTGCTGGTTGGGGATGAAAGGACCTTGCACATGTGACTGCTCCCTTCCCCCCTGTCCACCCCCTTTTCTCAGGAGGTGAGGAGAGGCAGAGGCCAAGCCAACTCTCTTCTGGAGTTACCAGCCTGAAAGGCGAGCGTCATGCCAAAAGAATGGGGCTGTGGTGGGGAACAGAGCCATTTTTCCACCCCTTGCCCTGGAATAAGGCTGCTGAGAGCAGGGCCACCACAGGTAGGGTGGGGAGAGGGGGGGAGGCTGGTTTTTATGAGCTGCTTCACAACCAGGGATTGCTTTCCAAGAGATTCCCGCATTTAACTCATACCCTGCCAGCAGTTTCCTGAACATCTGCAGAGGTTTTGAGGAGGGCTGGCAACCATGGGACTACGTCACCTCCCCTGCCTGCTGCACACACAGCAATGGGCACTGCTCTGGGTGGTGAGGGGCCTGGACATGCCAGGCTGTACCTTTGAGCACAGGGTGCAGAAATGGGTCCTGACAACTGGACAGGTACCAAAGCCAAGAGTCTCCTCAGCCCCTCATTGCTGGGCCTTTAAACCAAAGCTGAAGAAAGCTGCAGAGACAAACTTCACAGTCAAAAAGAAGGGGAAGGGCCGAGGTGTTCTTTTGGCTGGGGTTCAGTGGCACCAGGTTTGCAAATCCGAGTTACGGAATGGTGATGAGCAACCAGGGCCTAGTGCAGCTGTGAAAGAGCTGGGTGTGGGGCAAGCGCTGCTGCTTTTCTTCAGCCACCTCTGTGCAGGAGCCCAGAGACCCCAGTAGGGTGCCCGGGGCAGAACAGCCCAAGATACGGCAAAGCCCTGTACAAATTTTCACTCCTTCCTCCGTTTCCAGACATTCCCATTGCCCTCCTGTTGCCTCCTTGGGCTGGAGACCAGGAGACAGGTGCTGGCTGCGTGGGAGAGCAGAGCTGCTTTGGTGCACACCACTCTCAGCAGTGGCTGTGCTTGGTCCCTTCGGGCCCTTTCTGAGGGATACAGAGGGGGAAACAGGTCCTTCCCCAGCTCAAACAAGCAGCAGAAGGCTGTGTTTGCAGAAAGAGGCCTCGTACCAAGGGAAGGAGGGAAAATAGGGAGCGTGACCAACCCAGGTGCATTTATTTCCCTGCAATTGCTTAGCTCGAGCTTTATATCTCTAAAAACGCGGCAAGATAATTCATGGCACGTTGGCACCGCATTTTCCATCTCCAGTCAAAGCCTGGAACTTGGGGCACTGTTAGTGCACAGTGCGCTAGTGCCAGCGCGGGGACACAGCTGTGTGTGGGGGGGGGACATTTTCCTCGTTCAGACTTGCGGAGGCAGGCATGTGGCAGGTAATCATTAACACGGCCAACTGCTGTCAGCCCAGCTCTGCTTAGCTGGGGCTGGGTTTGCACAGCCTTTCCCAGCCTGTACGCATACCCGCTATGCCTACACCCCCAAGTATGTTCCCACCCCACAGGAGGCCAGACAGACCTCCGGACAGCTGACACCGGGCTGCAAGGGAGAAATGGGGGATGCTGAGGACCTTCCGAGAGAAGGGCAGGGCTCTCCCCAGAAGGTAGACTGCCCTTTTCCTAACACCCCCTCATCACAGCGATTGCATTTGGGAACGCTTCTCTCCCCCACCATAAATTCGACACCGGGCGGCTGGAAAACTCTCATTGCCATGGTTACTGACGGTCCTTGCCGCCAAGACATGGGCCAAGCTCCAACACGCAGGGGTCTGGGCACTGAAGTGGAGCGGGCCCCCTCCTCGCAGTCGCACGTCCGCCTGGTCCCTGGACAGCGGCCCAGGGAGGCCGGGACAATTTGGTGTGCCTTACACCCGCTACAGACCCCCACTGTTAGCTCTGGGCAGGAGCTGAAAGGCTGAAGGCAATGAAAGGGAGGCGCAGGGGGTGGAAGGGACAGCTCAGCCGGGGAAGGAGCCTGCTTCTCTGGGTGGAGAGGGGGCAGCAGGAGCAACAGGCAGGCTGCCAAGCTGCCCTCAGGAATCGAGTTTAAGGTACGAGTATAGCTCATAGCCCCATCACCCACCGTGTCCATCCCCGGGCTCCCTTACCAGCATGCCATCATCCAAAGCAATTACCTTCCTTTTGCAAAGGAAACTCTGCAGGAGAGATGGCATTGGCCACAGTCATCCTTACGAGTCCGGGGCTGGAAGCAGAAGTGTTCCTAATCCCCGGTTTTTGTAATCGGAGAGCGGCCCTCCTGCTGGAGATCCCAGCCCTTGACGCTGCAACCCCAGTGCTCAGCACTGGAAAGTAGGACCCCAGTGCTCCCCTCTGGAGCTGGGAATGAGCAGCGAGAGCCTCCGAGTAGGCTTGTCCCCCACAGAGCAGTGTGGCTGGGGACAGCTCACCACAAAAAAAGGGCTGACAGAAACATTGAAATCTGGAGGCTGGATGCTGCTGTAGTACCCACCGATAGCTGTGCGGCTGCAAAGGGCAGGGCAGGCCTGCCGCTGGGTCTGCCGCCTCCCGCCCCAGGGAGGAACAGCAGGCTGCCAGCTCCTGACTCACACTTCCAAGCCCTTCTGGATCACTTGGGATGGCAGTGCGCTTTTCTTCCTGTTCCACGTTACACTGATTATCCGTGTATGCCACAGACTAGGGGAGAAGGTCCCTCAGGACAAAGTCACTGTAACCAGCAGCTGTCCCAGAGGGATGCTGTGCAGGGAAGCAAGCAAGGACCCGGCCCAGCAGGGAACACCCAGAGTACCCCCAGTTAGGACGGGGGCAGAAACCTTGTGTACAACCTCCAGAGGTGTCACTCGTGCAGCACCCACCGCATTCTCATGGATGTGGCTGGAGACAGGAACTAAAACATCCATCTCTTTATTTCAATGGCAAGAAACAACAACATCCAAACGGTCCAAGTTGAAAAGCGACAGGAACGCAGGCTCACGCCAGGCCCTTGGCCTGCTGGAGCTGGCACCCTCACAGAGTTACAAAAATACAGTCCTACGACAGCATCTAGGAAACACAGATCCAGGTATTGCACAGAACCCCTGCCCTCCGCGGGCAGGGCGACCGACGCCCCCTCCGCCTTCACTGAAATACAAGCCAGGCTTGGAATTGCACAGCAACTCAGCTCACGCGGGCATGGAGGGGCCAGGCGGGAAGGGGGACAGTGTGTCTTTCAACTACCTGTACAAAAACTATAAGGAAAGATACAAAACCAGGGCAAAAGGGAGAAGCTAGGGCTGTAAACGCCTGTGGGCTGGGCCAGGCATTCTGGCTGGGGGGCAGCAGTTTGCACCTTTGAGTAGATGACAGCGCCTTGTCTGTTGGTGGCCAGCGAGCAGTGCTGATGGGAATTCTGGGTGCTGTGGGAGCATCCCAGCTCTGAACGCAGCCAGCTCTGAATGCGTCAGGACGCTATTGTTTTTGTCAGTCCTGCCACTGGCCCCTGGCACTCTGCACTGCCCTGCACCTCTGCTCCCCACAGCATCCCCTGTTCTCCACGAGAACTCTGCCCCCCGGTCAAAAAGCCTGAAGGGTATTCTGGGTCTCTGCGGTATCCTCATACCCTTTTTTTTGGTATCGGTATTAGGAGAGATTCGAACGGTGCCTCCCAAAACTACCCAGCAGGCACAGCTGCGTGTGAGTGCAGGTGGGACCGCACAGACCCCATGCAGCAGCAGCATCCTCTCCTGGGACCCAAGGCACGAGCAGCAGCCCGCTTTGCAACTGCCACCCACCCGAAGGTGCCGAGGCACCTCCTGGCCCCAGAGACTGTCAGTGCTGCAAAAGCCTTGCTGGAGGGCTGGCTCGATGCCTCTGTGGATGCTCAGCACCCACAGCATCTGCAGGGGAGATGGGTCATGGTGCCTCGTGCCCCATGGCAGGTGGTAGGTGAAATGCCCATCCCATTGCAGGTGTGACTCAGGGCTGGGAGCCCTGATGCTTCCTATGCATCCAAATCCCTTTCTGCTAAAACTGGAGAGGGTAAGCTGGTGGCCTGCCCAGGGAGCTTGCGTCTGGGCTGGGTGAGCTCCCTGCAAGTTTTCCCTGCAAAGCCCTGCAACCAGTTTGGGGGATGGCAGGATTCGGACTCAGAGGATGCTTTTCGACGGGTGTGGAGGTATGGGGGGAATCCCTGAGAGCAGCACTGACCCCAGCACTGCCCCTCCAGCCCAGTGCAACATCTAGCATTGCGGAGGCGGGCGGGGGGTGGGGGGAGCAGAAGCAGGGAGGGCAGCCGGATCCAAGTCAGCATTTTGGAAATATAATGGGCTCCACTGCAGCCACTGCCCAGGCCAAGTGCAGCTCTCCATCATGGCTACGTGCTGCAGCAGGCTCACAGAGATGCCCAGCAGACACCAGGAGTGCAGACTGCCCCACCCAGCCCTGCAGAGGGAAGGACGGTAGGAGGGCTCAGTAGCCTTCCTCCATGCCATCCCTGCCCTGGGCCAGACTGCCAACTGGCTGAGCACTAAAGGCAACTGGGAGGGCAGCGGCTGCCCTGCTTCCAGCTGAGCCAGCTCCAGATGTTCCGAGGAAATGCTGGGTGCACCAGGGACTTCCCTCCTGCTGCAGAAGGCCCCCATAGGGCAATACAGAGACCTGGGGCAGACCCAAACCAATAGGAGGGAGGAGGAGGCAGGGGCAGTAAGCACTTCCCCTGGGGCAAAGTGTGAGGCTTATGGCCTCCGCTGTCTGCCCACACAGCCTGTGCCTCCTGCGGCTGTGCCAGACAGGAGAGGAGGAACAGGACATGAACCTAAGCCAAGCATCTAAAGGAGGGGCACTGCCAGCAGGGTGAGGGGGCAAACAATGATATCCCACAAGGATCATAGGTAGGAGCCTGCGGAGAGGGCACTGGCATCACTCCCATGCACAAGGGCGACCTGGGGCTTCAGCCTGGCCTGCCCCAACAGGGCTGCAGGATGGAGCCCATCCAGGGCAGGGAACATGGTGGATATGGGGCAAAGAGGGGGACACACAAAAAGCCAGGCTTCAAGTCCCAAATACCCACTTTCCTCATAAACAGAGTCCCAGCCCAGCCTGGGGCAGAGCTCTGCTGGCTCTGTCTCCTGCGGGGACCAGGCTGACATCTAGGGAGGGCTGGGCCAGACTCACAGCTCTGCTAGTTGCCATCATCCTCTTCTCATCCTGCCTGAGCTGGCTTGGGCTAAGGCACGCCGAGCACTACACAGCTGTCTCCTGGTCTTCCCGCTGGATCATCTGGTAGTGCTGTCGGTTCTCGAGGTAGGCAGCTAAGTCGGGGTCATTGGCTTTCTCAGCCCGGTGCTTGGGGGTGTCTCCCTGCATAAGGGAGGCAAAACATGTCAGAGCGCCAAGCACAGCCTAAATGCTGCCTTGGCACCATTCCGCCACCAAAAAGGTGGCTGCAGCTGGGTCCAGCAGAGCCTGCAGCCAAGCCCTGAGGTGGGTGGTAGCCAAATGCCCAGGTGCTCGCCATGGACCAAAAGCATGCTCCTGAGGAGCCCAACTTTCCTGAAGGGCCATTGGCTCCACGCGCGGGCCAGGACAGAGACCATCCCTGAGCATCACCAGCCCCCTGAGAGGAGACAAAGGTTGGTCCCTGTGACCTGCTCTTCCCCTGCACCGGGGAGGCAGGCGGGAGAGGGTGAGGAATGAGGGGTATGTCTGGGGAATGCCCGGGAATACCAACCCCCCTTCCCTCTCGCTGCCTGGCTAGCGCTCCGGCTCCCGGAGGAGGATCACATTTCACCAGCTTATTGCAGCCATCTGGACTGTGTCCACTAATGAACTCCCGCACTCCATAAAAAGCAAATCTGTTAACAGCTCCCAGCTCCGTCTCCTCTCCCCCTTCCTTCCCCCTGCTCCTCGCTCCTCCTCGCCAAGCGCCTGGGCTCTGCCGTGCCACTGAGAAAGGCCGCAGAAACCTGGCGCTCTGCCGCTGCCATTGAAAACCAGCCCCAGAAGGGATGCCCGGCCTGCCTGCCTCATCCCCTGGTGCGCAGCGGGGCACGGGCAGCTGCGGCAGGGTCTGGGGTCTCCAAGGCGACCCACAGCCGTATTTCTCCAGCAGGAACAATGGTCAGACGCACCAAGCCTCCGCTGGGCCCGGATGTGGCTGTGGACAAAAGCCCACCTATGCATGGCTGTGGAGAGGTGTGATGCACCAAGAAACCCCCTCTTTTGCACATGCACCCCAAGACCCGGGCATAACCCACAGTCCTGCACACATTCCCCCGCACGCACGCAGGCAGGGCTAGGGAGACTGCTCCGTGCTTCAGTGCCAGCTCTCCTCCAGGGCCTCCTCTCCGCAGCCCCTGAACACAAGCACTCATTTAACAAAGGGGGGGGAAAGACCAGAGGAGGAATTGAGTTTCTTTCCTCTACAGAAGCCCCACTGCAATGTTGCCTGCCTGCAGCCTGAAACCGGAGCTGCCAGGGCCCCTCTGCCCAGTCGGGCTGAGGCACACCAACCGATAAGGCTCAGCCTCCCTCACCGCTGCAGGGTGCAGGATCAGCCCACTCCGAACCGTGCCACACGTCTGACGCTGGGGCTTCTAACGAGGTGGGTCTGTGCCTGTGCAGGCAGGCTGTGACCCGGGGCCCACGCAAGGTCAGCACAGCAGCGGCAGAGGGGTCCCGAGACAGCTACAAACCCGGACACGTGTTTGCACAGGCATGTGCAAGCCCCACTGCCCCGGGCAGTCATCATGCCTGAGCGGGGCTCCCTTTTGAGCGACAGGTTGGGGGCTGCTCCCCTCCTTCAGGCAGGTGAGGAGGCTGGGGGCAGAGAGGGGCCATGTCCCTAGTGCTGCCCTCTCCTTTCCCCTCGCCTCTGCCTGTTGAATCTCCAGCCAGGCCAGCCCCCCTTCAGGCACTATGCAAGGCCCAAGACTTGGCCAGGACCAAGGAGGAACGATGGGGAGCCAGAGATTGTCTGTACAGCATCTCCCTGGCAGCTGGCAATGGGGCTGCGCATTGTCTGAGGCAGACCCCAAGCTCCACTGGCCTCAGCAAGTTTGCACCCCCCAGCTGGGCTCCTGTGCCCAGACCCACAGATTGCACCTTCTTGGCTTGTTACTACATCTCCTCTGCTACAGCTCATCACTACAAGCCGCCATCAGACAGATGTGACCATGTCCCCTCTGCCGTCTGCCAGTCCGGGAACCTCCTGTACCAAAACACAGCCTCAAGCCCCCTTCCCGCAACTCCTCTGCTGGGGCTGGCACAACTCCCCGGCACCAAGGCACGTCTCAATTAACTCGGCATGCGAGGGAAAGGGCTGCCACTGCCTGCTCCTGCTCCCCATGGGCCGGCTTCACCCGCCGAGAGCAGCTCCCAGTGCCCCCCATCACGGCCGCCTGCAGGGGAGAGTGGGGGGAGCCCTGCAGCAGGGAGGGAGCTCACAGCAAGAATGTCCTTGCTCTGACCCTGGAGGGTGGGAAGGGGGAGACGGGGATGAGACATTCCAGCCCCTTGCTTCTAATTTAATAAAACAACAGGGAAAGAAGTGCAGGGAGGAGAGGGATTTAACCCCTCTGCAGCTGGGCTCCGCTGGGTGAGCATGGATGCTTCATGTCAGCTCCTCTCTGGCTGGCAAAGACCCCAGCCAAAGCACCCTTGCTCTGCTCTCCTGCTGGCCCAGATCCTGCCTGCTCCCTTGGCGCCCCAGAAAGCCCCACTGCCAGCCCTCCTGCCATCACCTGCAGGTCCGTCTTCATGAGCGAAGCCCCGGCCTCCACAATGTAGTGGCAGATAGTGCGCTGGCGTAAGGCTGCAGCCTGGTGCAAGCTGGTTTCACCACTGGGGAGGAGAAAGCGGGAAATGTGAGATGTCCCTCCTGAATGGGGACAAGCAGCGCATGCAGGTGGCAGCAAGGGACAGCTATCTGACTGCAGCAGGAGCTCATGGTGGTTTGCATGCTTGTCCAGGCAGCCCTGGCAGAGGAGGAGGTGCTGCTTGGGGAGGGTCAGTCCAGAGTCATTTAACAAAGATGGTTGGTAATTAGAGTTAGGTAAGTGCTCAGACAACTGGTCACCTTGCAGAGGGTCTGGCCAATAGGTAACGCAAGTCAGACAGCAACTTACTTCTCCTCCTCTGTGGCATCAAGGATTTCTGAAGGGGCTGTGGAGAGAAAGACAGTGCAGGGCAAGTGAGACAGCTGTGGGGTAAAGACAGATCCCCCTACTCCCCAGTCACACTCTATGTCTTTCCACGGGGGCTGCTATCTCTTTCCATGCTGCTTGCAAAGGTCCTGGCTCCAAAGCACTCAGGCCACCAATGGCATCTGAGCGCAGCTGAGATCAGGGAAGAAGAGTTGTGGACTCATTACAGAGAAATATCTAAATAAAAATAAAGCAGCCTCTATTTCAGTGGGAACTGCCAAAAACAACAGGTCAGCTGCCCTGAAGGCAGAGGCAGGATGCTGAGAAGTATTTCCCAGAGACATGCTGGTCCCTGCCAGGACGCGGTAATGGCCATGAGGGCACCCTAGTACTGGCAGACAGGTGCCAGGGAAAGCCTGTATGCCAGAAGGAGGATGTAGCAAACCCGGAGGGAAGGGATCTAAGCCCAGGAGCACCCCTTCCAAGCAGAGGGTCAGGCTTTTTCAGCTGCCAGGCTCCTTTGCTAAGGGTGGCACTCTGGCCCCAGCTCACCGTTCTCGATGATGTATTTGACGATGTCCTTGCTCCCTGATTTGACAGCATGGTGAAGGACGGTCTGGCCCGAGGAGTCTCGCACCATCAGGTCTCTTCCAGCCTGGTGCAGCTCTTGGAACTACAGGATTGCCAGATTTCTTGAGATAAGTTGCCTTTCCCAGCTCCAAGCCTCAAGCCCCGGCAGCATGTCCCCGGGGTGCTCAGAAGGTTGTATGGATATTTGGGACCTGGTGGGGAGCTTTGTCCAGCTCAGCTACACTCCCAAGTTCCTTCCCTCTGTATCCCCCAGACAAGGAACAGGGCTTCTTGCCAGAAGCCTGCCTGGTTTCTAGCCATGGCTCTTGGAGGAAGGCCCTTGACAGGAGCTGCTCCAGGGCAATTGCGGAGTGCGGCTGGCAGGGCTTCCCACAGCCCGAGGAGGACGCCAGCTGAGCAGGCTGCAGGGCGAGCACCCAGAGCCAGCCCTGGCTGCGTATCACAGCAGGCGGAGGGAGCACCTACCTTGCTGAAGTTGCCACTCTTGGCAGCCTCTATCAGAAGGTCACCTGCAAAGAAGGGAGATGGGTCAGGGTCAGAAAAGCCAAGCTGTAATGCCGTTTATCTAGCTGGGGAGCCAAGGGTTGGGCATCGGAGGCTCAGCAGTCAGCTGGAGCTCCTCCAGGTGCTAATGCCTTCGTCAGACTGCTTTTACATGGCTCCCCCACCTTCAGGAATGTAAGGGACAAGCCAGAGAAGGAGGGAGACCCCACGTAGTTGGGGGCACAGCTAGACCTCATCCCCGGGGAGGTGCGCATACAGGGGGAGTAGTCTCTGCCCATAGGCAGGATGACTTGCAGTGGAAGCGGGGAGCAGATCTCCTGGGCATCAGCCAGCAGCCAAGACACCTCTCAGCCATGACTCACACTTCCAGGCACTGGGCTCCACTCAAGCTCCAGGAAACGCTTTCCATTTTCTCAGCTTGGCGAGGCCCCTGACTTTGTGCTCCCACCTCCAGAGCTCCTGCCACTGCCTGGCAAGGAGAGTCCCCCAGTCCAGCCCACAGCACTCAGCTCTGCACGTCAGGGATTAACCCCTCTACCACATCATTTCCCACACAGTGGAGTTGGGAAGGTGCCTGGCTGGGCCACTCCACAAATCACTTTCAGGTCTCTCCTGTCCACCTCTGGGGTCGCCTGCCTGTGGGGCTCTGTGCTTCCACCTAGCACACAAACAGCAGGGCTCCTGCCTGCATGACAGGGAAAGGATAGGCCAAAAAAATCCTGTTTTGGGTCGGGGACCCAAAACAGCGCGACCTGAGAAAGGGTGCGACACAGGGTGGGACAGGACTCACCTTTGTGCGGGGGGCAGTGCTCAGGCTCAGCACTGGAAGGGAAGAAGAAAAGGCATAACTAACCCTGCCAGTCCTGGCAGCAGAGCACCCTAAAGAGCACACGGCGGGTGAAGGGATGACTGTGGCGAAGCCTGCCTGTGGCACTCCTCTAGCATGCAGGAGCAGAGGCAGGCCAAGAGACTTTGCTGCTCTTCGGTCATACCATCTGCTTCTTCCCATCCCCACTCCCATTTGTACTGCTCCCAGCTCTGTTGCTCATCTGTACTCGAGGCCGGCCTGACTTAAGCCAATAGACACCCGTGCCCTTTGCCCCATGGGCCAGATGCTGGAGCTTGATCTCATGGCTGAGCCACCTGGTGACGCCCCACCACCTCCAGCATGGGGAGCATGGAGGATGGGTCAGCATTTCACCACTTGGTCTAACTTAGTACTGAATTTCTGCTCACTTCCTGGGAGCCCCCTATAATCTGGCCCAGGGATCAATGCAGTGAAGCCAACCCTGGCATCACCTCCCATCCTTCCTGAGGTCCAGCACCCCATTCTCTCCCCCCGCCAGACTTACCTGGGGGCAGGAGAGGAGGGTGGAGAGGAGGAAGAGGAGGGGAATGCAAAATGGTGTCCAGTGGGTGTGGCAGACAAGTCAACAAGGTCAGGCATGGCAGGAGAGGTGCCCACAGTCTGGGTGATCACCAGCTCTGGGTCCAGCACATAAAGTTCATCCTGAGAGATCTCTGTCACATAGTTGAGGTGCTCCTGAAAGACACAAATCAGCCTTCTCATAAGCAAGACCTACTTCAAAGCTCCACCCTCAATCCGCTCACATGCCATGCCTTGTAGCCCACCCACTTGCTCATCAGAGTGATGGTGGCTCGAAGAATCCTGGGACCTATGCCTGGGAAGCCTCTGCATCTCCTTGTCCTTTTCAGGCTTCCCATCTCCTCCCAACCTAGCAGCTGACCCATACACCTCATCTCCATGTCCCTCTCTACAGATCACTGGGAAAGTATTTAATGCTGGGTAAGACAACCCTAGTTAGTGGGTGCCTGGCCAGCCTTACTACATTGCTATTCCTTAACTGCTCCGCTGTAGGGTTCTGCAGGCAGCTTCCAACCCAAGTCTCTGTGCTCCCACCCATGCTTCCTCCCTTTCCACAGGAACCTGGAGGTGCTGGGGCTGGTCCTGGGCCAGACCAGTCACACCATGCCTTGAGAGATGCCACAGGGCAGCAGTGCGAGACCTGCACGTCCCCGAGGCTGAGCCTGCCTGTTGGTCCACGTGAACACAGGACACTCAAGCACCTTCCCAGCAGATGCCATGGGGATGATGGCAAAGGATGAGGTCACACTCACCTGTGCGCGATCTATCCTGTAGAACCGATCAGCTGTGGTTGCTGTAAGACAGGGACAGAGCAAGACAGAGTGATTCTTGTTGTGGGATGTGGGAGACAGCCACTTTCTGCCACTGAGAGGTAGTGAACTATCCAACCACTTCAGGGCCTGCATGGGGGGCACAGCAAAGCAAACAGTACCCCCCTCCTTTTGGGACCCTGCCATTCTCTTTACCCAAGAGGCAGCCCCTGGGGCCTACAGACCAACATGCCTCTGTGCAACATGCCTTTGCTTGCTACCTCCTCCTCAATGACTTCTGGCAGGGACCCACAGGGAAGGCAAGAACACATCCGGCTGACACTGGCTTTTCTGGGGACTTTTGGGTGCTCCAGCATTAGCCTGAGCAAAGGGCCAAAGCTCAGGGCTGTGCAGCACGTGTCTCAGCATTCATTTGCACCAGGTGAGGAACTACTCTAATTTAACATGGTGCACCTTGTGTATGGGGGCACTAGGCAGGGCTGGGAGAAGAGGGAGCTCAGCCTCCTGATGACTTGACTGAGTAAGGTCCCAAGGACCACCATGAGGCCATGTCAGAGCTTGTGACTGCCAGGTACAACAGAGCATGCCACCACCAGCTGTAGGATCCAAGCCCTTGTCTCCTAGGACGGCAGGAGAGAGCTTCAAACCAGCCTTCAGCCTGTTGCTGGCAGCAGCTTGTCCAAGCGCATCCCTCTGTTCATTGCTCTTCCTTAGAGGAGAGATCCCCACAGCAGGAGAGGAGCTCCTTAAACACCAACAGAGCAAGTGGCTGTGCTGGAGCCAGACCCATGCAGCCACCACCCCTGGGGGAGCAGGGAGGGGCTGGGGACTTACAGCATCACCAGGGGAGAGCAGGACAAGAGCACAGCGCCAAGACAATTGGGTCCCCACAGAGGGTGGCACTTCCCTTGTGTTCCACCAAGCTGCTGGTGCCTGCTCAGGTGAGGTTGCTGCAGTGGGACCCTTGGGGACCCGGGGAATTCTCTCTGCAAACAGAGTGGGAATGGGCCAGAGCAGATGAGAGGATTGAAAGAGCTCCGTTTATCCTGCCTTGGCTAGAGATTTACAGCCAGGGAGTTGCTGCTGAAGGCTTGTAATTCAGCCACTTGAATGAGCCTGCGCTGTCTTGAACGAGGCTCTGGCCTCCTTCCTGACACATTTTCCTGAGTCCAGAACCTGCTGCTGGGAGACTGTCAGGAAGAGGGAAAGTAGTCCTGGTACAGCAGTCTGGTAGTGACAGCTGGGAGCAGCAGCATCAGCAGTCCCACGTGCAGGGCTGGAACCCTGAAGGTAGAAGCTGCATCCTCTCTGCCTAGCACGAGGTTTCCCAGGCCCACTTTGCAACTCATGGCTGTGCTCTGCTATGCTTTATGCCCTGCTACTGGGAAGTCAGGAAGATGAAGTGCCACCAGCAGTCACTCTCTCAGCCAACTTCCAGGTACAGAGGGGGAGCTCTGGACCCTCTTGGTCAGTGAAGGCAAAGGGAGAGGAGAAAGCTACTTTCAGGCAGCGGAGAAGAAGCAGCTGGAGCCCAGCGGGGAGCCTGCTCCCACACCACTGGGATGCTCATGGTGAGCCTCACTCCCAGCATGCTGGAGCAGGGGGGCCCCCTGCCTGCATGACACAGGAGAGCAACCCCAGCAGACATGCAGTGACGGGACACATGCCACCAAGCTGCCTTCAGCTCTGGGGGCAGGAGACTAGCAGATGCCCCTTGCTCCACTGCTGGTCAGCAGCCAGAGACACAGCCTTGGGCAAAAAACTGCTGCACTCAGCTGTAAAGCCTCCCAACATCCATGAGTCCCAAGTCCCATGTGGCTCTCAGATGCTTGTCACTATGGGTCTGTCCCCTCACTCCCCCAAATTCAGACACAGTCAACACTCCCAAGGGAAGATGATACTCACAGTCCAGGAAGCACCACTTGGGCGACAGCTTCTGGGATGACAGTGTCTTCGGTTTGGCTCCATCTCCCTCCTGCATATAAAGATAGAGGATAAAGTTGTGTCTTTTGGCCTCCTCATCTCTCCCCAGAGCATCCCTCCTGCTTTGGGAGCTCCCTGCAGACATGGAGGACCACAGGTGCTTGGATGGAAAGGAGAACTTGAACACAGGCACAGCATGCAGTGACGGGGAGCAGCACAGGACAGACTGGAGCCAACATACACTAGTTCACTGGAAAGAGAGGTGCCACAAGATGAGCCCATGAAACCGGCATGGTGGACATGACAGATGGGCCCAGGGGACAGAATGAGGCCATACACACCTGAAAGAGCAGGCGGTCTAAAGCAGAGGGCTGTGGAGGGAAATCCTGCAGAAAAGCAAGGTGTGCCATTACAGCCTTCATCTGGGCGGCCCCCCCAGCCCCTCTCTCATCCCATTGGCATTGCTTAATGTGCTGCCATATCTGGCTTTACACACCTGCCTGGCCAAGGTCCCTGGTCCCTGCCCTGCAGGCCAGAGGACAGTGGTTGTCCAAAGAGAGAGAAGAGGTAAACCATGAGGTGACTGAGGAACAGCAGCCTCAATGCACAGCTTTAGAGATGCAGGAGGTTGCAGAGGCATCAGTCTACTGGGTTGATGCCGTGGGAAAGCGTTACCCTCTGAGCCCAGGAGCTGCTAGCCTTGTGCCTGCCTGCATGTCCTCACCAGCGTCTGGGCATAAGGTGGGCAGGGGACAGGCATGCAGAGCAGGCAGAGCAAGGAGCAGATGCCAGTGTGCCAGCTTGGGCAAGCAGCTCTGCAATTCAGCCCTGCAGGACACTATGCACATGCTGGATGGGATTCCCTCAGGCACAAGAGCCAGCTAACTGGGGACTGAGCAAGGTCCCTTCAGTCTTCTGAGAGAAAAATCAGACTGAGCAGTGTGGCACCAGGAGGCATGCTGTGGGCTCAGAAGGCATTGCTCACCAGAAGAAAGGGTTACACAGCCCATGTCTGGGTCATGGACATGCACTAGCGCATTGGCAGGAGCAGAAAAGTTAGTACTTGCAAATGAAGAGAATTGGAAGGGGGGAGCAACCCTAATCCAGGCACCCTGGGAGAGGCAGAATTGTGCCAGGAAACAAGGAGCCCGCAGAGGGACGAAGGAATACACCACAGCGAACAAAGGGACAGAGGAAAGGCCTCCCCAAACACCCAGAGGGTGACAGGCCCCCATAGGATATATGCTGGCTTTTTCCACTGCCCCATAATTTTTCTGGGCTATTGACACTGTGGACCTGGAGAACAAGGTCAGAAGAGCAACACTGAGAAAGAAGCTGCTGGAGAGCAGGGAGCAACGAGTCATCCAGCTTGGGATCCTGCCTCCAACCATAGGATGAAGGCAAACTGTGACCTGCTACCAGAAGCAGGAGCATGTGTGTTCATGCATGCAGGTCAAGGAGGCTTAGAAATCTCTTCCATGAGCCCCTCCATCCTCGGCATCCAGCTGTGAACATTTCCCATGTGAAGCCTCACCTCCTGCAGCTTCTCGATTTGGGTCCGGCACAACTCCAGGTCGCTGTCTCCTGGAACCACAATGATCCCCAGCGGCACAGCTGCATGACAGGGCACAGACACAACTCAGGAAGCAGCTCGTGCCCCATCCCAAACACCTCATGCAGCTGAACTGAGGGCACTGCTGGACTTGGGGACTGCAGCTCCCACCCCCTGGGAGTCATTCAGCTGGTCACTCACATGCTTCCTTGAGCTTTTCCTTGTCATAGTGCAGTGCCTCATAGTCACGCATGCTGATTCGGCTCACACGGATCCGCAGCCGCTCAGGCACTGGCTGCTGGCTGCGTGCAGGGGGGAAGCAAAAGGGAAGGGATGAGAAAGTGACAGCCCACTTACTTCTTATCCCACTCACCCCTCCAAAACAGGCAAGAGCACAGACTGGGGTGGGGAGCTCGGCACCAGCAGCTTCTCCAGCATCAGGGTCTGGCCATACTTCCGTGACCTTATCCCTTCCCAGACCTTTCTTGAGAGACGATCAAAACGCCTCTGGGAGTGATGGATCAGTCCCATCCCTTCCCCCTCCATCCCTCTGCTTTGGAAAGGAGGTGGCAGACTGATCTGAGGAACCTACTCATTGAGCAGAGGCATGGAGTTGCGCCGCTTGGTCTTCTGCACCATATTGGCTTGGTTGCGCAGGGAGATGTGGATGCAGGAAGCCGCCAGCTTGCAGGGCTCTCCATCTACCTGCATGGGGATGGCCTTGGATGTGGTGAGAACCACCTGCCGGCACTGGCACAGACGTTCTCCATGGCCACCGACCTGCAAGGCAGCCTGTGAAAAGGTCCAGAGTGAGAGCAGAGCACGGACTGAGAGGTGGATGGAGGGAGCACCCATTGTCAGCCAGATGTAACAAGTGAACGAAGTTCTGGAAGGGATCCACAGAGACCAGAGCATGACAGCACCTTGCGTAAATCTCAGAGAGCAGACACTGTCACAGAGGCCAGCCCTACAGCTTCTCGGGAGGGAAGCTGAGGAGCTGGCCTGACACTGGTCAATGGGACCAGTCGCTCTCCTCATTGCTAGCTACAGTTGGTAACAGCACCAACTCACCAGGGATGTCATGGTGAAGCCAATAACTTCAATGCAGCCATCATCATGGCGCTGCGGCTCGAAATCGTGGTGCTCCCCGGGGTTGCCCCAGGGCATGGTGCCTGCACAGTACCTGTGAAGGGATGACAAGCAATGCATGGACAGGCCCCCCAAACCTGGGCAGGGATCTGTGGCATGGGGCTGAGGAGCCCAGCACATGAGGGCAGGTCCTGGGGCTGCTCACCTGGGGATGTTCAGGAAGACCAGGCACTGGGGCTTCAGGTCCTGGATCTTGGAAGTCAGGTCTGTCCCATCGCACTGGAGACAACACAGGGGAGTTCAAGATGCTGTAAGGGGGCACTCGGCCCACCCTACCCACCTGGGAGGAAACGATCTCCCTCTCTGCTCCCCACGGTAACTGTCTTCCAAGCCAGGGGAAGCAAATGTTCACAGGAACACATCCTCTTCCCAATCCTGAGATACCCACTGTGCCAAGGGACTGCTCCTCACCCCTCAGCAGCTTAAACCCCTCCCTGGCCCAGAGCACCCCTGCACACTCACAACCAACTTGACGTGCTTCGCTAAGTCTTTGGAGCTCCCTGTGAGGAAGTCGGAGAAAGCAGTCTGCCAAGGCAAAAGACAGTGTTAGTGCTCACACGTTCACCAGCCAGGAAGCCTGCCACTGACCTTCAGACCTCAGCTGCTGAGGGCAGCAAGTCCCTTCCTTGTTCATTGGTAGAAGTCCTCTCTTCTCCCTTCCCAAAACAACCCGATCCATTCCTCTGGCCAGTTTGCCTACCCAAAACCTCAGGACACCCTTAGTAACACTTCACAGTATTCCCTTGCCAGCCCAGTCCCAGCTGTAGGGAAGAGTTGGCAAGGTGGGTCTCCTCTTGTGAGAGACTTGAGTCACAAGAGACAAATTCAGTCTCAAGCTGCACTGAAGTACCACAAAACAGAGCTGATGTGACTTCATCTAGAGATACAAGGAGAGACAGTATGGCCTCTGTAACACAGATCATAGGGTCCCCTTTGGGTTTAACTGTACAGAGAGGATGGGAGACACAAACAGGAGAGACATGAGATGGTACAGAGCAGCTCTTGGCCTTTAGTACTGCTCAAATACTGGTCACCCAGCCACATTGGTAGGGAGGTATATTGAGGATGGGGGGATGGACAAAGAAAGACAACACTGAGACGCAAAGCTCTAGAGGTGAGATACAGGAGGGTGGCACAATTAGCCAGGGAGCTGCAACTGGCCCAAGGTAAAAAATAAAAGACCAAATTAATGTGGGGACTCTATGGAAAGGCTTCCCATTCCTCCGCAGGGGGTCAGCCTGCCTCCCCACAGCTCCAGGGAGGTTCTGCCTGGATGACTGTCCGTGAGCTAGAGAACAAGAACAATAGTGGCAGAAGATCAAGACAGCAACTGTACCACAGGCCAGAAAGCAAGCTGTACCACCAGCAGCGCTTGCAGCTGAAGAGGAGCTGCAACTCCCAGGACTGCAGCTTTTCTCCAGCACCTCTCCAGCTTCAGGAGGGGCTCAGCTTGGGTGCACGTGAAGGCCCGTGTAACATGGATGAGTGAGCTGAGGGTGCGGACAGAAGCCAGGGCTATGCCTGCGCTTCAGCTGACACTAAGGCTGCTATGAAGGCATGCGCAGATATCCTCCACACACTCACCCCAGCATAGAACATTTTATTCCGAAACCGGCTGTTGAACTTCTCTGGGTTGGCCTCTAGGGAAAGGAGAAAAAAGTCCAGGTCATTGGCCTGCACATGGAAATACTTCATTTGCCAGCTCTCCCCAGACACGGCTCTCCAGCCATACTTGGCCAGGAGGCAGCCCCCAGCTCTCTTCCCATGCAGGCAGGCATCCCTCTTCCCCCTCTGCAGCCTCCCCTTGCTCCTCAGGTTTCACCTCCAGCCCTGTCCCTGGGGCAATCCTCTTGTTCGCTTTCCTGAGGAGCGTTTTATGGGCCCACCTCTAGGGCACCCCATCACCACAGACCCTGCCCCAGCCCTGCCACCCCCTGGTACCTCGGGATTCATGGAACTCCAGCGTCACCCGTGCGTCAAAGCCAAGGCTGAAATAGTTATTAAAGACATCCAAGGGAAGCTGAAAGGGAAAGGAGGAACAAAGATGAGGCTGCCAGCGTGTGGCCATGGCAAAGACGAGGGCAGGCTATAACAGAGCCAGGCACTGCACTCATGAGGCTGAGGGAGCGGAAGCTTGCCTTCCCCCCAGGAAAATACAGAGGTCACCAGCCTGAGATAATGGTCCCCAGCTTCTAGGGGTAAGAGACATGGCCCAAGGGGAGACACTGCTCTCCAAGATACCTGCAATCAACCATGTTTCTGCTAAAGAAACAGTCTCAGAGGGCACTGGGCTTATACCTGTTGCAAGCTGTAGTTAAAAACTCTGGTGGACATTTAGTTCTGATCTCTACACGCCTCACCATGAGTGACATGGGTCAGAGCCATGAGGAGAGGAGTGGAATTGGTGCAGACAAATGTCAACCCAACACCGTAGCCCCAGGTGCTAGGACTGGCAGAGCCAGTGGGAGAAGGAGAATGCAGATCCCCAGTGCAGGGAACGATGGTGGAGAGGAAGTGTCCCACCTTGTCAGCGGCCACCTCATCCTTTTCCTCAGGGTTTGCATCAGGGTTTGGCTTCACATGGAGGTTCCAGCGATCAAGCTGCACAATGTTCCCATCTTCCACATGCGACAGGATCTTGGACAGAGGCTCATCTGTGTAACCCTGGTGAAAAGAAGGACTTGATGAGTCTCCTACCTGCCTCCTGCAGAGATGTCGTCTTTGGGAAGACATCCCAGAGCAAAGAATGCAGAAAAGACCAATTCTACTGGAATGCTCAACAAAGTGGGACTTCAAATTTAAAACAAATACATCTTCCTTCTAAAAATCTCCCAAAGTTTGAAATAACGATTGCTTTTGTTAATGTCCTAATGTATTATAACCTAATTCAGAATAATTCAAATGTCAGAAGAACAGTAACATCCAAACTGCACTTATTTGTTGGTCTGTAGTTAGGGAAAGTCAAAACAGCCAGCCAGTGCAAATCTCCACCCATGTGTCTGGAACTGGAGTTGAAGTGCTCAGCCCCTCTCTGTCAGCATCTGCCCATCACTTACCCCACCCCAGTTCAGCGTCCTAGCCAAGTCATTCCCTGTCCCCAAAGGTAGGATGGCCACAGGAGGAGGTGGGTTGAGGCGTAACTGGTCCAGAATGGAGAGTATCCAGCCGACCTGCTCAAGCAAGAGCGCAAAGAAATGGTTATTTCAGATGAGATGGGGTCCCCATAGCCACCACCAAGGCTATTCACAGTCTTTAATGCTCCAAACAGTTGCTGTGGTAGATACCAGTAACCCCAGTGAAGACACTAGCCTGCCAAAAGGGTGACAAATCCAGACATGCCACAGACGAGCACTCCCTGGAGCAGTGCACGAGGGGACCCACAGTATCCAGTGCCATCAGCTGGACCACAGACACAGTGTGCACATTTTGCCCCATTCTGGATTACAGCAAGGAGGGCTGCTGCTAGCACTGGAAAGGCCTGGGGCAAAGGGCCAGACAGAAAGGGACCAGGGGACTCACTGTGCCATCTCCCCCGCACGCCAGAATCCGGAGGTTGTGGACCTTGCGGTACAGCTCCAGCCTGCAGGGAACAGAGAGGGTAAGGAGGGGAGGGAAGAGGTACAGAAGGTGTTATGCAGTGGCTGCAGGGCTCCCTGCTCTTGCAAAGCCCATGGCATTGACAAAGCCACATGCGTGTCTCCCTCCCCATCGCCACAGCAGTTCACAGCAGTGGGAAAAGCCACGGTAGCTTTGGCTTCACCAACACTCTTGCAGAGAAAGAGCGGGGTGTCCACAGTCCACATACATGTAGATAAGCTGAAATGCAGCAAGCATACAAGACCCATGCAACATTAATGGAACATAACAAACTAGATTTGGGAATGTCACCCTAAAGCTGGTCTGTTTGCCACTAGCCTTAAGATTAGACCACTGCTCCAGTAGGAAACACTGCAAGGCCAGGACTGGCCACAAGGTATCCTAGAGAGGCCTCTCAAAGCATGAACTCATTGCAGATGTCTTTGCACAAGGGAGGTATGGAGCATCAGGCCTCCACCAGCCGTGGGAATTGCTCTGGGGCAGAATCTCTGGGGCAGGGATGGGGAAGAGAAGGGTGCTGCCCCCATCAGAACTCACGCCTCCTTGGGTCCACCCTGGCTGAGGTCGAAAACTTGCCGTGGGTTGAGATACCACATGAAGGACTGGATGATCTTGGCTCCCTGTGAGGACAAGAAAGACTTCAGGAGGGAACAAGGAGTTCCCAGTGGACAGAGAGAAAGCACCTAGTCTCGAGGACATGCCAAGACAACAGCATTCTGGGGGGACTCAGGCAAAGCCCGGCCTAGGTGGGCATTGCCAGGCAGCAAACTGTCATTGCGGAGGTTGCCTTGCCTCTTTTGCAGCTGAGACATTATCAAAACTGTGCTGAGTCCTCAGCAGCCAAAGGCAATGCCCCCATAGAGCTGCCTTCTCAGGGAGATGTAGGACAAGGCCATACCTGATTCCCACCGCTTTTGGGGTTCACAAACACCAGCAAGGGCTTCATGAGAGGAGCTGGCATGGGCTTGATGACAAAGGGCTTCCACCTTCCTTCCTGCAAGAGACACTATAGGTCCTTCAACAAACCCGGAGAAATGCAAACTCCCACCTCTAGCTGAGCCCCAACACCACACATGGTCAGGAGTGGGAGGAAGAGAACATCCCAGCCACTCTGTAACCGTTATTGCTGGGATTTGCCCTGCCAGCAGACAACCTCCCTCCACCTCACCTTCCTCAACCTCAGCACAGACCCTGCAAAGCCCCCTTGTTTCCCAGTCCTGCTCCTCGCTGCCCAGGCTCTCAACCCTTCCAAGACAAGGTCATTCCCTGTCCCCTCATCTCTTACCTCGGCCCCCTTTTTGCTGGATTTCCGCTTGAATGATGTCCTCTTCTTCTTCTTACTAGATTTTAGTGGATTCTAGAGAGAAAAGAAACAAATCCAAAACCTCCATGAGGGGCTGCTGGGCAAGCAGGAGTTCTGGAAGAGCCACAAGGGCTGAGGTGAGTTACCTGGGGCCGTCGGACCCGCAGAATCCAGGTGGGAGGAACAACAACAGCAGCATGAGCCCCCAGCGAGCAGGGCTCTTCAATGTGTTGCAGCATGAAACATGACACTTTGCTGTGATACTGGGGAAGAAGTAGAGGAGAGACAGAGAGAAAACTCAGCTGCTCAGCTTGCTGGGGACAACCACCTCCCCCTCCCAGCTCCCCCGTGCCAGTGCAGGTAGTGCTGGAGGAAACCATGAAAGAATTTTGTAATGGGAAGGCAATGAGGAGAAAGTTTCTTGTAGGAGCTCCCAGCTACCACAGTACAGCTTTTCCCGGTAAGAGGAGCTGTAAGGGCAGGCTGCAGAGAAGCAGACTGGGGGGGTCCCAGCAGAAAGCAGAGGTTATTAGATGCAGAACAGGCTGGTAAGATGTTCAACAGGGGCTTTGCTCACCGCTTGCTTGCACCAGGAACAGCTAATGGCTACAATCTCTTTACTGTGGAAGGCAAATTTCTGCTGGAAACCCTGTAGAGGGAAGAATAAGAGGCTTAGGGAATTCCTTTGCAGCGTTCTACCATCCGACAGGACTTTTCCACCACCAAGTGAGATGTTAATGAAGAGAGTGTGCCAGCAGCTAGAGCCCCCTGGATCCCTGTCGGATAGCCCCAACGACCACCACAGCACCAGGGAGGCCACTGCGCTCTGCAGGGGTGTTCCTATTGCCCAAGGAAAGCATGTCAGAAAGACAGTCCCCTCCAGGATTGATTTGGCTCAATGGGAGAACAATTCTGTGTGGGAAGCACTTATGTAGTGCTTCACTGTGTAAAACAGGGCATGCACCTTGGTGTTGCTGTAGGCTGCTGCCACCACACAGGAACCGTGGGATGTCCCTGGTCCCCAGCCCTGATCTTGTCTCTGGTTTGACCTTAGCTTTCCTTCAGGCTGAGAAAAAAACCCCAAGATGCCCTCTCACCTTGCCACACTGCCGGCATTTCCCTTCCTGACGCCTCCGGTGTACCCAGTGATGCCGGACAACTATGGGCTAAAGGGAAAAGAAAAAAAGAGGGGGGGGAAAAAAAAAAAAAAAGTGAATGAAAGGCCCAGCATGTGAGGGAATGTAGGAACAGGCAGAAGGAACAGAACCAGGCCAGCCAAGGTCTCTGCTCTTGCAGCAAACCCACTACTCATATGTACCAGCCCTAACCCTCTGGGAGAAGGCAAAGCCAAAGAATGAGGGGGCAAGCGGCCAAATTAACATGCTCAGAGAGGGAATTAAAACCAGAAAAACTGGGAAGGGAGCAAGGGAAACTGAAGACTGAGAATCACACAAAGCAAACCCAATGGAGAGAGGGCAAGCAGTAGTGTGGAGCACTACTTTGGTCATAAATTACATCTCCATCCCCTAATGTCTCTGACTAGATGCCCCCAGCACCAGGTGAAAAACATGCTGGTGGAAGGAGTGAAAATCCCCAGGGGACACAGTTTGTGCCCACAGCAAGAAGATGGAAGTGCTGGCAGCTAAGCAGCAAACTACCTAGCTCCATGTTCCTTGAGGAGAGGAGCAGCCCAAAAGCTCCTCACGCCCACTTCCTCCTGCTCTTCGCCCCAGAGCAAGTCCTGCCAGCCTGCCTCAGCCCCTGCCTGCAGGGAGGAGAGCGAAGCTGCTCGCAGGCACCTTGTCTCTGTCTGCAAGCTCACAGCGGGTGGGGGCTGGGACTTGAAGGAGTGACTGTGGAAGCAGGGAAATGTGACAGTGGGATCTCTGGGCATTGCGGAGGGACAGAGGCTTTTCAATGAAGCACCATGTTTCCTATATCTCTCCTTCATCTTCCAGCCCTGGATTGGGAATGGCACTGTGGGGAGGGCAACAGGGAGGGAGTGCGAGTTCACAGCCCGTGAGGTAAGGCCCAACACCCTGCTCTTGACAGTGTTTGGGATCATGATGATGACAGAGGCAGAACCTGGCAGATTTGGGTCCCCCTCAGTGTCATCTGCTCTGAGTGCACAGGGAGAGTCCTGAGAGAGGATGAAGAGTCCTGTTGGCTTTAGTGGATATTAATCCAGTGGCAGCAGAAGCGGGTCTATGCTCTGAGCTCAGCTCTGGGTCCACCAGGTACACGTAGGGAAAGGGCTGACCCTGAAGGGGATCCCTGTCAGCTCACAGGCCAGAAAAGCACCTTTCTGGGGAAACAGGAGGGAAGAGCCCTTGGAGGAACTGAGGAGTATTAGAAAGACAGGATGGAGAAGCAAGGTTTGTGAGTAAAAGGAGGAAAACCAGGAAAGCAGAGGGAGAGGAAATTTGTAGAAGTTGGAGAGGAGGAAAATGGAGACAGAAGAGTGAGCGGAGGCAGACAGTTGTCAGCCGAGCTCATAAAGGTAGTGAAGGACAAATAAGGGAGATGATCCACATGGGAAGGAGGCAAAGCAGGAGAAGCAAAGTAAGAAAGGAAGGTTTAAAATCATGTTGAAGGCTTTATCTTACCAGGTGACACTGGCATTTGTGAGCAGGCAGCCCTGTATTTGAGTACATTTCCCCTACTGTGCCTGCTGTGTCAGCACAAACACGGTGTGGTGGCAGCAGCTGTGTTACCAAAATGGCCCATGACTGAGCCATCCACACCCACTCTAGAGCACTGCATGAGCTATGCAGGCTCCACAGGCTGGAGGGTGAAGCACGAAGGCTGACAAGTGCTTCTACCAGTGCAGCTCAGCAGGCAGGTCCCAGGCCGCTGCTTACACCCAGGACATTAAAACATGGGCTAAAGAGGTCCGACAGCACCACTGTGAGCATCACCCACTGTTACCTGGAGTACCTGTGGCACCCAGGTCAGGGCTGAGCGATAAAGTAAGAAGTGAGCGTGTACTGCTCCCTTCCAAATTGTGGGACACTTGGCGAACTGCTGTTTGCCACAGCCTCCTCTACTTGCTTCAGGACCAGCACAAGGGGGGAAAAAACTCTCCCAGGAAACACTGTTTGCACATTCCCCCTATGCAGGTGCAGGAGCCTTAGGACATGCAAACCAGCAGACACTCTGCATTTGCTGCCTCCAAGCTCCTCACTCCTCATGCCCAGTCTGCGCTGCTGCCTTCCAAATACGCATCCCTTTTACTGCGCCATCCCCTTGGAGCCAGGAGGCAGCACGATGCCTGCACTCTGATGGGCAACAGGCTGGCAGTATCTGATGCCTTTGCCACCAAACTGGGAAGGCGAGGAGGGGTCAGACACGGGCAGCGTCCCAGGCACATCTCTCACCTCCCGTACGTTCCGGGATCCTGACTCCCTGAAGGAAGGTTTGCAGCGGAAATTTATCTGTAGGTTGAACACACATGAGAGGAATCAGTAAAACCATCATACCCAAAGGAAGCCTACTGGAGTTTATTTTACTACAGCAAGCCCAGAGCCTGTAGAGATGTTCAATGCTTGCTGCAAAACCCCTCACATATCTCTGTTACTGAACAGAATGGGGGCTGGGGTGCCAATCATGTCACTACATGCTCCTTTTGGTATTGTCTCCTCAGAATACCTCTCTCTGCAATGACACATTACAGTTCCCCAATCTTCTTGTGCTTCACTACCCAAGAGGAAGGGCTGCCCAGGAAAAGGCTGTTACAGCTTTACAAGCCACAGAGAGGGCTCAACAGGCTCTACTCACTTTCTCCAGCTGTTCAATGCAGGGTGTATGCACTATGATCTTGCAGGCTCCACACTTACGCCTGGAGAGAGGTTTTTGCTGGAGGATGAGAAGAGAGGAGGAAAAACATGCATGTGAATAGCGATGTTCAGCGGCCCACGAGCTCAGCCTCCCATTGCACCTCCTTCAGATATTTCAAGATGCAGAACAAGTCCTATAGGAAAGCTATATACACGTAGGCTCCTTGCAAGTAAAGGGATCTAAGCAGGTGCCTAGAGCAGATGCTCTCGAGCCTGTGACAGAGCAAGGAGGTGCTCTCCTGCTGCTTAATCAGTCCTTGGCCTCTTCTGACATTGCCTGAGAGCACCATGGAAGCTGGTCTGGGAGGCACTCGCAGGGCTCCATAAGCCCTGTGGGCAAGCACAGGATGGCATCAGTGCTCCATGCCCACACCACAAGCAGGCTTGAGTCTGCAAGCCGGGAGGGAAAACTGCAGAAACCCTGTAAGATCACTGCTGCCTGCAGGGTCAGGAGGCAGCAAGCCTGGGTCTCCAGCACTCACATTTCTCCACTACTGAAAGGTCTTTCCAGAGAAGCTGGATTCAGATTCTCCCTCTAAGGGTATGAGATCCCAATAGCCTCTCCCCAGAATATCATCATATCACCTCTGAGTAAGCGGTAACCCCGTGTCAGGTTCCCATTGCAAACTGAGCACCAGCACCGGCAGAAGTTGGGGGGGGCAGCCCTCCAGCACGCAGAGGTAGGAGGGACACACTCGCCTCCTTGGCAGCCCCCCAGACCCCTGCGCTTGCCCCGGCAGAGGCTGCAGGGCCTTCGCGGCGTCCCCGCCGGGTGGCAGCACAGCCCGCATCTGCGGCCCTTGCCGGGGAGGCGGGTGAGCCCCGGTGACTCACCAGCAGCTTCGCCATACAGTTCTGTTCCCCAACGTAGCAGAAGTCCCCAGAGACATTGGTCTCAAACCAGATGTGCTCCCCATAGACTGCAGTCTCCTGAAAGGCACAAGACAAAGTGTTTCTTGAGAGCACCCCCAGATAGGCATCCAAGCCCCTAAAATGCTTTGTAAAAGGGATAAGATACTGGGACAAAGCTGGGGGGGTTGGAGCTAGGTGTAGGCTGGGAAGCAAGATACACAGAACAAGCAAGGCCAACATCAGGACAGAGGAAACCTCATGAAGCTGCTGCCTTGGCCCACCCGTTGGAAATGGGAAGGCCCCAGGAAACCAGCTCCAAGACCCACAAGCCCAGTTGCAGTGCCCTGCACAAGGAGGCTGCTTCCATCACCCCCTGAAAGAAGGCTGCTTCCATCACCCCCTGAAAGGAGGCACTGGGGAAAATTCAACGCAGGGGACTATCCTGAAACAGCTTCTCTTCTATGACCCAAGGATGCGGCTTAAAACCTGCCAGGCTTTGCCTGTGAAGGAGCAGGGACTTGCTTCTGCTGCTTGGCCCCAGCCACCAGAAGATCCCGGCTGCCAGGAACAGAAGAGCTAGCAGTGGAGTAGCTATGCCATCCTCCCAGGAACCACCTGTGCCTGCAGAGCCTCTCCTCACAGCATCAAGGGGTGCTGCCAGCAGCACAGATGCTGGCTCCAGCTGGTGGCAACGGTGCAGGCCATAAATGTGTCAAAGCTGAAGTCACCTGGGAAGCCTCAGCCTGGGAAGAGCCTGCTGCTTCTTGGCCAGGAGCCCATCCCATGCAACACCCAGCAAAACATGCTACAACTTACGCTCCAGTCCACAGTGCTGCGTATCTGCCTCTCCGAGTCACTCCTCAGGGCTAGCACAGGGTTTGGCTGGGCTACCATGTGCTGGAGGCTGGACTTGGCAATAGCTTTCCTGAAAGACAGGAGAGGGCTATTAGATCAGGGGAGGAGGAATGCAAAACACAGCCTGCTTCTGGGGTGGGTGGTGAGGCTGGAGCAGAAAAGCATCCTCAGGACCAAGCACCTGGAAATGAGGCGAGTCCCCAGCACCACCAGCCGCGGAGTACCCCCTCCTGCAAGGCAGCCTCCTGGACAAGGAGCCACATTGCTGATGGCTCAGCTAAAGACACCCTGCACCCGACAAAAGGCACAGCCTGGGTCTGCTGGGTCAAAGCCTTTGAGGATGACAGGTCCATTGCAAAACAGCCTGGGACATTCCACCGGCTGCAGTGCTGGGGCTGCCTTTCCAGGGACAACCCAGAGCCCTTGCCTCGCAGAGGCTCCTACATCTCTCCCATACCAAGGCACCTCAGACACTGGGGCATTTTTGGGGACCAGCACAACCAGCTGCAAAAAAGAGCAGCTGTTTGTCTGGGGCTGGTGAGCTTCTCCCAGATGGGCCAGGGTGAAGGAAAGGAGCAGCAGAGCTGGCCAGCTGGAGAAAGCGTGCATCTCCAGCCCACAACCAGGCCTGCCACCTCCCTCCATCCCTGGACTGGCAAAAGGGCTTGCCCGCAAGTCCCTGGGGCTGCACCAAGAGCACCAGAGGCAGCGCTAGCCTGAGTGGAAGATGCTCAGGGTACACGAGCAGTGCTGCAAGACACTGACGGCAGCCAGGGCCAATGGCGCCGAGCCCCTTCCCTCCTTCCCCACTGAGCCTAGGTCCGCATCCAGCCTCCCCTCCCCGAGGCATCGCCTGCTTGCACGCCACCGCCATACATACAGCAGCCGCGGGCTCCAGCCATCCGGGGCGGCATGGTGGGTGGGCTCCGGTCCCAAGCACTCGGGGAGGGCGGCAGAGGGGCGCCCAGCTCCGGCCGCTCCCACGCAGAGCTGGGCCAGTAGCCGCAGGTGGCCAGAGGGGAGCAGCCCGGGCCGGGGGGCATCACTGGAGCGGCGGCGCTGGCTGAGGCGGCGGTAGCGGCCCGGCAAGCCGTAGGCAGCCCGGCCATACATGAACTCTGTGGGCAGGCGGTGGGAAGAGGCCCGCCGCAGGCAGCGGGGGCCCCGTGACAGCAGCCTGGCCTGGAGCGGCCGCAGCTGGGGCAGCATGGCCAGCCACCTCTCCTCAGCCCACCGCTCGCTCCGGCCCCACTCAGCTCCCGCCGCTGTGGCGCCGCCACCATCCTCCGGAGACTCGGATCTGGAGCTGTCGGTGTGGGGTGCCCTGTCACCCTCCCCTCCGGTGGGGAGGAGGCTGGTCAGGAGAATGGAGGGACCCACCAGGTGGGCATCGATGCCTCGTGCCCGGC
>VZTL01037257.1:0-44857 GCA_013400535.1 Scopus umbretta | reverse complement strand
CCGCGTTTCGTCTGCACGGCAAACCTGGGGCTGAGGCAGGGCGGCGTGGTGCGGGAGCGGCGTCGGGGGCCGGGGCGCTGGGAAAGGCCCAGGCAGGAGAGGGCCAGCAGCGGGGCGCCCGAGCCGCGGCGGCGCTGGGCCAGCGAGGTGGAGGGCAGCCCCGCCTGGGAGCGTCGCCTGGCCTTGCCCGTGGGCACAGCCACCGCGCTGGCACGCCGCAGCCCCTTCCTCCCAAAGTGCCGCCTAAAAAAGGTTTCCATTGCACCCGGACGGTGGCTGTTAACAGAGACCAGGAATTAAACAGACAGCCCTGTGAGTCCGCGGGCAGGGGGATGGGGGGACAGCAGGGGTCAGAGGGCAGGAGCAGGGAGGGGGGGACACGACGATGCCTGTGCAGCAGACCTGGGACCCGGCTTGCTGGGAGGACGCACCACTGGGGCTCCCGCCCCCCACAGCATACCCCTCTTCTGGGGTTTCACAGCTCAGCCCAGGGCGCTGCGATGGCAGGGCAGGTGTCGCTGCCTGGCCAGGATCCCCTGCGACCCGCGCTCACTGCTGCAGAATCGGCAGAGCCCCCGCATCCCGAGGTGCCGATCAGCCCTGGTGACTATGCCCACCGCTCTCCTTCATTCCCTGGGTGCCGGCCTACCTGGTTTCCCCACGGGAACCACGCTGCCTAAGGACCAGCCCTGCCGAATTTGCAGCAAATCGAAAATAAACCCTTGCAAATCCCAAAGAAATGAAACAACCAGGCAAGTAAAAGCAGGGCAGGCAGATTTGGTAGAAGCTGGCTGGGAGAGCTGAAGTAGAGCAGAGAAGGGCTAGGAAAATCATCCCGTCAGTCCTGCTCAAAAATTCCCTCTCCTGGGAAGCTGTGGAAAGAGCTTTATTGGGGCTCTTGAGCTTTCCCTGCCCAGCCCTTGAAGCTTGACAGGCTGCCCGGATGTTGCAGCATTCTGTGGAAAGCCCCGCGCCACAGGTGGAAGGTGTTGCAGAGGTTTCAGTGCTGGCGGCTGGGCATGCAAAGGCTGGAATGGAAGAGGCTGAATCTGGCTAGCTCCAGCATTCCCCTCCTCCAGAGCTAGTGCTTCGCTTCCCACAGTCCAGCCACTGCCTCTCTTCAGCCACTAAATAGGAGTGATTTATTCAAGGGCAATTCAAAAAACCCACCAAGAGCCACAGTTAGGTAGAAGCAAACTTCTGGCTCTTCAATTGCTCCCAAGGCAGATGACTCTGGACCACGGTGGCCTGTAGGCCCCTGCAAGCCACCACCATTACTCTCAACAATTTCCGTCCTGTACAAGGCAGCGCCATCACAAGTGTATGGGCACACTCCTCACCACTGCACTAAGGTTGGCACCTGCTGCACTCACTTCTGCCTTCCTCCCTTCCCATGCTCTTTTATGCACTCACTTGCAGGTCAGCAATACCAGACGACCTTCAGGAGAACACCGTGGCCCAAATCACCACTGCCCCAGGGTCCACACAAACAGGCAAATTTGTCAGAAGCCTTCCTTTTTGTTTGGGGTATGCATGTACGATGGGACATACATGTTACTTTCTGGACTGCAAACTGAATCTTTTGCTTAGTGCTTGTACCACAAGCACCCCATTGGGCTGTATCTCTGCTTCTTTTAGATGAGTACAAAGCTGAGTTTGTATTTTTGGAGAAGGCCAGGCTTGGTTTGGTCTCCTCCAGCCTGGTAGGCAAGGAAGCCAGCTCTTTAGTTTCTACAGTCTCATTGCCATGCCTGTACTCACTAACGTAGCACAAGGGAGGAAGGAAGGAAGGAAGGAAGGACAGCAATTCCCTCCAGAGAGCAGCATCAGGGCAGCTAAAGCCTGGTTGAACTGAAAGCAAAAACAAAGTGCCACCTCCTTGGAGGGATTTCTCAAGTCTCACCACAGCGAGCAACGTGGGTACTTGGTCACCAGCAGGTTAACTATCATACCACTGAGGCCCATGCAGTTCTGCAGAGGGCAAAAGTACATTTTGCTGATCAGCCTTCTTCCAGCCTGTCCCCGACACTGCAGTGCTCCATTCCTGTTCTTTCTCCCCATGGTCTCCAGGGTGATGCACAGTAAATTGCATGATTACCAGGTGTTAAAAATTGCCTGAACAAATAAAACATGTTGAAAAACTCAAGAGAGAACACTGCCTGAACGTGGCATGCTGCAGCAGACCCTTTTTGGTTGGCTTTAGCTGCTGGGGAAGACGTACTGTCCAACTACATCCCGAATGAGCTGAATGGATGCTCCCTCCTGCCCCCAGATATTCCACTAGCATGAAGCTGCTGTACTGCTTGCTGAGCTGCTCTTATGGGCAGGAAGATCTCTCAACACAGCTTCCTTCCTTTTTGCACCACAGTCTCATAAGGAAATCTGCTAGAACAACCTTGGCTTGACATTTACGTTTGGGTACGAGCTGATTATGGCCCTTTTTATCTTTAGGGCTGTCTGTAAGTAGCACATGGACTCATGCTCTGGCCACCAGTGGTGAAGGTTATTAGCAGGCAACCATCTGAGAGCCCACAACAGGAGCATGTGGCAACCAGATACGATGGTGAAGATATCCCCATCTCTTACAACTTACTTCCAGTCTGAGCTCCAAATGGTGTATTGCAGGTGTTGAGAGCTGCCGCTGGTGGAGCAGACGGACTGACTGCTGGGGTGCCCGGGGTTGATATGCACCAGCAGCGCTGCGTGCAGAGCTGCGTGCAGAGCAGCTGGGGAACCACGCACTGGGTAGAGAGGAGCCCAAGAGGAGCTAAGCCTTGGAAGCCCCTGGCTTAACACCAGCACATCTGTGTGATCTCCACTCTTTGTTGCTGAGACAAGACAGAGAAGAGCCAGCACCTGTGGCTGCTCTGCAGACTGCATCACTCGGCTCCAGCCTAGGTAAGGAGGCTGGATGGAAGCAGCCTGGCATTTGCAGGGTGGGAGGGAAAGGAAGTACTGCTGCACACACTAGGATATCAACTCCACTTACAAGCAGCTTTGCACTATCATTTCAATCTCCTTCTGTGAATGAGGAAGGAGCCAGCAGCTCTGGTCTGCTCATGATCTGCAGTCAGAGTTCTTGGGAGGTTTAGGGTTTTGGGTTTTGGTTTTTTTTGTTTGGTTGGTTTTTTTGTTTGTTTTTTTTTCCTAACCAGACCCTTCAGAGCTCCTCAGCCTCCTGTGCTCCCTGCTTGGCATCAGTGGGCAGAAATGCTGCTGAAGCAGGAACATGTCCTGGAGCATGGGCAGGCAGCAGTGCTGCCCTTGAGAGCTGGTGGAGGAGGGGGTTGCTGCAGGAAGCTCCCTGGACACTCAGAGGCTAGAGACAGAGCTAACCTCAGTGGCAGGATCTAAATGCCCTTGGAAAGTCAAGCAGGGACTGAAGAGGCAAAACTTGCATCTTGTAACTTCAGTGGACACAGGGCTTGTGGATTGGCTGATACAGAGACCCTGCACTCCAGACAGCCAGCAGCCTTCCCTCCTGTGGTGGTGGCAGCTCCAAAACCAGACAGGCTGACTCTTAGGGCTAAACATGCAGTGTCCCTCACAGCACAGGCTCTGCCCACATCAGGGGGAGCTTCTTGATATTCGGCTCTGTTATTCTGCTTTCCTCCACTAGCCTCAAGCAAGCACCCACGTACTGCACTGAACAGGCCGTCTGTGCCCTTAGACATGTAGAGGGATGCTGTGCCACACACCTGCTTGGCCCTTCCTCCACATTATTATTCCCTCTGTCCCTCCAGTAGCCTAGCCTTTTCTGGCCAGCACCCAGAAGCAAGAAAGATCCCAGGTTACCTTCATACGATGCCAAACTTGGCACCCCTCTCCTGGTACCAAGGGTGGCAAGAGGACTCTACTGAAGGACACCACCAGCAGCACAACACACAAGCCTTAAGCCCTAGGGAAGTCTGGACTTGAAAAAGCCCATCAGCTCCTCCTGACCTTTCAGCAAACTTCCAGTTAGTTCACTGGAAAGCATTTTTTCCAACCACGGGGCTACAGCGAGGGAAATGAGTCCGAGAGTTTCGCTCTGCTCCGTGACGAGCGCCTGTCCTGATGGCGGCTGGCTGTGTCTCGGCTTGCTGTGGGTGCTGGGGAGCTGCTGCTGCACCGGAGCTGGCAGCATGCAAGCAGGAGCCCGTTTCAATTTACAAGCTGTCTTCCCCTGGCAAGGACGCTTGACTTGCACAGCTCAAGCACAGGGAAAGAGTAAGTGTTATTAATAGACACACCGGCGTGACACCAAGATCTCCTGGGCTTCTGCCTCTCTGTCTCCTCCCTGCCAGGACAACGGAGGGACTGAGGGACAAGAGCCCGGGAACACATCCAGGGAGCTGCTGCTCATCCCCGCCCTGCTGACATACCACCGCTTGCCTTCAGCCTCGGTTTCCATCACAAGCTCGCACCCAGCCCCCCTCCCTTCAGCGCTCTGATACTCAATCTTGCCGTGTACACCGCTGTCCCCACACCACCCCTGCTGAGATCCTGTCCCCACTCTCCCATCCTGCTCCCAGGCATCGGTCACTGATCTCTCCTCTCCCTCAGGCTCCCTGGCCAGCACTCTCTGAGGTGCCACAAAGGGCAACCAGCATGGATGAGGTCTGTTGAGGAAGGTGCCCCCATGCCAGATGGGGAAGCGAGTCCACTGGCCAAGATGTGCTGCAGCCCTCAGGGCTTTGGTCACAGGGAGGTCAGCAGTGATCAGCGAGTTCCCAAACTCTGTGCAGTTTGTTTCTACCCGGAATTTCCATTCCAGCCTTAATCTCTCCTACATCATGCAAATAAAACAGGAGCTGCCTGTGCTGGGGACACACAGCACCCTCCAGCATGAGCAAGGAGATGCAGCTCCCCCCACCACAGGAGTAAGGAGGCTCCGTCCAAACTATGAGCCTTTCAAAGCATTGCAAGGAGTGAGCTATGGGCCATGCTCACCTTCTATTTTAGGATTCATTCATTTGATCTACTGCAACAAGTGTCACTGCCTACATGAGCCATAGCACCTCACTCCCAGGCTCCTGAGCTGCAAGAGCATGGGATTCACAGTGCAAACCACAGCCAAGGACATCCTCGGTCGTACTGTCACCCTCGTATACTGTGGAGGAGATTACTGCCACAACCTTAAGGTTGCCCCTCCAGGCTGCAGAAGGCAGTTTCTGGCCCTTGCAGGACACTCAGAGGGGAACAGTGAGCCCTGGGGTTGATCCAAAGGACTTCAGACCTCCCTCCTAGAGAGAAAGCAAGGCAAGGGCTTAGAAACCAGAAGGTCACAGGCATGCAGCTGCAGAAGACCTCCTCCCAGCCTTCAGGTCTCTGCATGTGCAGTCCCAACACCCCTCTCTGCAGTGAGCTGCATAGAGGCCCCTGCCAGAGCTACTGGGCACGGACAGCAAGAGCAAGGCACCCTTGGCAACATCTAAGGGCTTTGCTAACTCAGTCAGAAGCCTGTCAGTGCTACTGGGCACTTTGGTTGACCAACCTGGAGGCCCCAGGACTGCACTGCTTCACAAAGGACAGGCAGGAACGTCAGTTTGGCCTCTCTGTACCCATCTTGCATGTAGCCAAGCAAGAGGACAACTCGCAGCCTCCTGCTACCACACATACACACTTCTGCTCCACTGCACTGCAGCAGTACCAGCGCTGTGGACCCGATAAAAATACACACCCCAAACACGAAAGGGTAATGGCATCCCTGCACAAGATGGCCAGAAACAAAACTTGCCCACTGGCTTTATTTCAGGGGACAGGAATTTCATGGCACACCCCAAATGGCAGTGACGGCTCAGCACCACCAGTTCTGCATCACTTCTGACTGCAGGTGCCCTGGGCCAATTGCCACACAGTCCACACCGGCGATGAGACACAGCCGCTAACTTTAACCCCACACCACTTTCTGGTTATTCACACTCCACCAGGAGCTGGGGATGCCACACAAGAGGAGGTGCACCCTCTAAGCTGCCTTCTTTGAACAAGCAAGGCAGGGGAGTGGATGCAGGGACAGGGCCCCACAGCTCCTTGCAAGGGGTTGTAGGCAAGGCAAAGAAACAAAACACCACGGCTTTGCAGCTTGTCATGCCAAGCTTCTCCAAGGGGCAAAGCCAGGTGGAAGAAACTGCCCAGGGTCACACAGCAAACCTGAGTGCTGTCCCCGCCACCTGGCTGAGCCTCAACCAAGGCAAGGAAAAAGGGATCTGCCATCCCACCCTCCTGCCTGGCCCTTCACAAGAAAGTGCTCTCAAGTTCAGCTTGCTGGGAAGAGCAAGGGCAATAAGCAGAAGGGCCTGAGTCTTTTTTACAGTTCCTAGCATAACCCCACATCCTTCTGGTGGCAGCTCCATCCTGCCTCTCCCTGAGCTCTGCACAATGCCCTGCTACCACCTCCCCTTCACCGCCTTCTCAGGCTGAACCTGAGATGTGCTTTAAGGCACATATGCCAGACTAGCTCAGACCCTCCACTTATGCTTCATAAAATCAAGAGTTTGCCAGCCCTAAGGCTCAGAGTAATGTTCCCATTACAACAATGTGATTTCCTTCCCAAAATCCATGGAAGACAGTGTTTTGTCTTAATTTAAACCAAAGCCATCTCCTTGGAGGCTCTTGGGCTGACTCCAGGTGTTCATCTCCCTTGACAACTTTCCACCATCATAACATTATGAAGTTTATCTGCCACTACAGTAAATAATCTGCCTCCTGGTAATCAATAAATCTGACAGCTCTGATTTAAACAATCTGTCGCTGTGTTTGGTTGGGGAGCTGAACAGCAAGACTGACAGCCTCAGTCAGCGAATTAACCCAGGATGAAATGCAGAGGGTGAACCATCAGCGTGCCATGGCCAAGGCAGAGCAGGGGTAGGGGGAGAGGCCGGCCATGCTGTTTCTATTTCGGTCGCCTCAGCAGGACCGGCAATGCAGGCTGGGAAGGACTCTGAGAGTTTCTTCTGCCTCTCTGAGCTTCCTTTGCAGAGCTACATGCATGAAGCAAAGCAGTGGGGGGACTCGGCAGGGCTCCCCAGTGGTTTGGATGCCCAGCCTGTAGTTTCTTTAGCAGATTCCCACCATCCTCCCCAGGGCTGGTCCCCTCCTTTGGTACGCATGGCTTCGTGCCTCCTATACAGGAGGAACGCAAGGGACGTGCTGTTTAAAAGGAGGCCGGTCCCACAGCCCAGCTTTTAAATCTAAACTCCCCGAGTAGCCCCAGAGTTTTCTCCGAGCATGGGGGGATGACATCCTGGTGTGGCGATGACATCCTGGGCACAGCAACATGCAGAGCCTGCCTAGGGCAGCAGCCTCAGGGAGGAGGCGGTGAACCCAGTGTAAAGATAAAGCTGCAGCGTGGCAGATGCAGAGAGCACAGGCAGCAATTCCCACGGCTAAGAAGTCTTTGGCCCTCCCAAAGGCATGCAAAGACCTTTGCACCTCCCAAAGCAAAGCCAAGAGAGAGCCTCAGGCGCTCAGCTAAAGGCACTGATAACAGAGAGATGGGAGTCGCATGCCTCCCTCCAGCCCACCGCAGGGATTAGGGAGGGCATCCCTCTGCTCCTGGCAGAAGCACGGTGCCTCACTGCCACCGGGGGAGATGCCAGGAGCACACAAGCCTGTCCTGCTTCCCTAAACTATCCCAGGGTAGAGTGGCCGGGGTCTGGGGGTCCTGGTGAAGCGCAGGCTGGCTCCCCACGCCGCTGTCCTCTGCCACACGCAGATTTCCCGCTGCCATCCCCATGCCACACAGGCTGGCAGAATGCAGCCAGTGCTGCAACAGGCAGCTGGCAACACACCTTAGGCAGCAAAAACCCCTGCCCTCCTTCCAAAGGGGAGACAACGGCCAGGTGCCACCGAGTGCCACAGTGGCTGCGTTTCACAGAGCCCTCACCTCAGCCCTGAGGAACGCTCGTAGCCCCACAGGCTCACTCCAGCCTCCGGCAGCAAACGCTGCTCAGCAGAAGCGAGGTTGAGGGTCCTGGGGACGACGCTGGGGTCTGCTCCCCCCTGCCTTTCCCCAGCAGGACAGGACCCGGTACCTGCTCAGATCGTACCCACGAACTAAGGGCTGGCTCCCCTGGCTCCCTCCCATCCCCCACCCAGCGCAAATGAAAGCCCCAAAATGCGGGGGACGAGGAGGAAGAGGAGGAGAGAAGGGGTGACCGTGGGGAAAAGCCCCCGTGACCTGATCCGGAGCAGCGCGGGGTCCCTGCAGGTGCCGAGCGGGTGGCGGTGGCTGCGCAGCAGCGGCGGGCCAGCCCTCCCCGACCAAGTCCTAGTTTGGAGAGCCAGCACTCGGCTTCTCCCTCCGCCTCCTCCCCGCGCTGCAAACCCTGACAGCGCTCGTTAAAATAACCAACTGCACTTCCTCTCCGAGCAGCCCCGAGGCCGGCTCGCCCCCGGACAGAGGCGTAAGCACCAGAGGGGGCCCAGAAAGCAAGGGGGTCCCCCCTGGCACCCAGCCACCCCCCAGCACCCAACTAAAACTAGGGGATGCCACCGCTTCCCTCAGAGCGGCAGGAGGAAGATAAGGGGAGGAACCCGCAGAGGAGGTGATTCTCTACAGCCACCTTGGGACCTTGATAAAGATAAAAAAGTTTGCATGGCCGATCCGAGCCCAGCCGCCTGCCATGGAGAGCCTGTGCTCATGCGCAGGAGGTAACTTGCTCCCAAGTTATGGCCGCTGGCTGGTCCCGGTGGGCTCCACAGATGTCTCAGGAGCTTTTTACCTCCCCTTGTTGCTGCAAACCCCCCCCACGGGACCCCTTGCAGCCAGGCTGGGGACTTCCCCGTCACACTTCACCGCTACCCCGGGTCCCCCAGCTGCCCCCAGGGAGCTGCCCCAGCCAAATGCAACCCAGCTCCCTTTTGGGCCCGTAAAACCCATCTCTGCTTTGGCCTTTGCAGAGAGGGGGGTCACGCCGAAGGCCGGCTTGCTCCATGATGCTCTCAAGGAGTGAGTCACCAGCTATTGTTATTTCGGTCATTTACCCAGCGACGGAGCCGACAGCCAAGCACGCGGCTGCAGTGAGTCAGCGCGGGTGGCCACAGCTGGGACCTCGTCCTTTCACACCCTGCCTCCTCCTGCCTGCCCCTTCCCCTTGCATACATGTCACAGCTAAAATTAGACGGGGAGCTCTTTTCCTCTGTGTGTAGGAACGTGCATGCACACGTTTGGACCGTGCCCAGCGTCCTCAGGGCCTGAGAGAGACTACAGTAAAACGATCATACAAAACACCGGGGGAGGCTGCTGCCAGTGTGGTGAAGGCGGCCAGCTGCCTTCCCCGATGGGTATCTGGAAAGCAGTTCACAGGAAACCATTAACCAGAGGGAAGCCAGGCCCGAAGGCTGAGCTACCGCCACCGCTACCGTCTCTGTCACGGCATAAGAAGCAAGTGGCCTTTGTGAAGCAGCAGGAGCCGGGGGTGGGTGAGAACACGTGAGCAAACCTCTCTACCACCAAAGCTGCTGCAGGGATTGCATTTGGTCTTTTTCTCACAGTGCCAGCAGGGACGGGGAGCTGGAGATGCCCAGGGCAGGCAGGAGATGTTCACCCCTGCTCAACTCTCTCTCCCCTCAAACCCAGCAGCTGCTGAAGGATTGAGGGCTCTGCCCCTTTCCCTACACAGGGCATGCATCCTTCGGGCTTCCCTTCCCAGTGCCAGGAAAGGGCCAGCTGACACTAGCAGCCGAGCAGGTCCTGGCATCCTCACAGACCCAGGGCGGCAGCAGTGCCGGCTGTGACTACGGGAGGAGGAGGGCTGAGGAAGAAAGGCTGCAGAAGGGCCCCCAGAACAGTCCCCAGTCCATCACTGTTGAGACCCACTTAGTAGGACCGGCAGGATGTTTTCCCCGGTGTGTTTATCGAAGAGGAAATTAAAATCATGCTGTAACTAGCTGCCCATCCAGAGCGAAGAAGCCTGGTAAGAGATGTGTGCGGTTCCTCCCCAGCCCCTCCTCCAGCCAAGGGAGCTTCTCTCCAACTGCCCCGTGCCCACCCTGCTCTCCCCGTCCCCCATGGTCTAGGCACAGCAGAGACCCCCACTGACACCGCCTGCTGCTCCTCACCCCCACCATAGTCCCACCTCCCTCCTGGGCTGGCAGGACCCAGACTTGCAAATGGAAACAACCTGGAGGGACACCCAGGGCAGATTCTAGGTGGCCCCCAAATCCCTTCCAAGTCAAGCAGACCAGCAAGAGACCAGGTCGCTGGTTCTCCAAGCCCCTTTCCCTGGAGGCAGCTGGAAGTCCCACGAGCCCTCTCCTCGAGCCAGCTAGGCAAACCTTCCTGCTACCGTTCTCCTCCTTTGCCCGCTGTGACTTACTAAGCCCTTGCCCTGCAAACATGCACTCAGGTGAACGGGCAGCGAAGGAGACCTTCAGCTCCCTGTACTGCTGTCACAGGTTTCCGTTTGCCTTGTTCAAGCAGAAACCACTGCTCCGAGCTGAGATGCTCCCAGGCCCACACAGCCCTGAGCAAGGCTTTCTAATCGAGGAGACCCTGGTCCCGTGCACTTGAAACCACACAAGTGGCAGCCCCTGCAGGTGTCTGCAAGGGTGGACTCCTCAGCACCTCCAAGAAACCCGGTCCCCAGTGATCTGCCCCCCCCGCAAAGCCTGAGGCTGAGACAGAAAAGGCACCTCCTATTTCTGTGTCCCAAGCCTACATCGTGACCCCGTGACTAAGCAAAGCCCATGCCAACTTACCACCCGAAAGTCATTTGTTGGTTTAACTGTGACCCTGTTACTGATATCAAGTCTAATCTTTGGTTTCACTTTTTTTACCTCGTGGCAGTGAGCTACCAAGTCTTTTTCTCCCCTACCTCAACATCAAAATTAAACTCCTTTTAGCAAAGTTAAATCTATCATTTCTTTGTTTTGCTAAACGTCAGCTTGTGCCTCTGCTACAAATGGGAAGGCAGGAGGAGAAGTTGACTTTTTTTTTCCTCCTCCACCCTTTTTGTTCTAAATGCCCTTAGCATATCTGCTCTTATGTGCTTCCTTTTCTTCTCTCACCCTAACATCCCCACATCTGCCAGCTTCTGCAGCCTCACCAACAGGCTCTTTCCTCCCACCATCCTTCAGAGAGGAAATCCCAGGGGAAGAGGCACTGCCAATGCAGAGAATAGACCACTTTCCCCCTTCCCTGGTGCACGCTAACACTTCACCACAGGCTGGTAGCCCAAGGCTGCCTCTTGCTTTGCTCCCCCTCCCACAGGGTGACACCAGGTGCTCCAGAGACCACTGGGGCTGGGGGAGCAACCCAAGGCTCCAGGTGCAGAGGTTAGGCAGGTGCCGTTGTGCGGCTCTGAGTGCTACCGGGACACACAAGCCCGTGTAGCGGTGAGCTGGCTAACAGCTGCCTTGGCTGGAGGTTTGCCTCTGAGCATCAGCCAGCCCGTGGCAGGGGCTGATGAATTTAAGCCAGCAAGCTTACCATCCACTTCCCCGTGGCAGCACAAAAAAGGCTCCACGTGGACACTTTGCAAAGCCCTCCCTTGCAGAAGATAGGAAAGTAAACCCAGGAGCGAGGACACAAGGACAGCGACCCTACAGATGGGACATGCCACAACACCCAGCTGAAGCAAGCCCCAGGAAAAGGGCCAGAGCTGCACAGCAGAGCACAGAAGAGCTCCAAAGAGCGACCGTGCCCTCTGGTGTTCAACCCATGGCACTCTGGGCCTCTCCAAACCCCATCTGCTTCGCCTCTGCAGAGCACTAACCAGCCACTCTGCCTCCCACCCCTAACACCTCCAAACAGGGGACTCACAAGCAGCACTGGGACACGAGACTTTTGTCTACAAGGTCGGGCGAGCTGGAGACCAAGCGGGAAACTTGGAAAGGCCCAGGACACCGTGCAGACGGAGTAATACGCAGAGAAAAAGTTTAGCAGAAGCCAGGAAGCAGCAGTCCTCAGTAGGGGTCTTCCACCGCGGCACTTTGCGGCACTCACATGAATGCAGCCAAATTCTGACCAGGCTGATGTGCTGCTCCACAAAGACCGTGGCATAGGTAGCCTGGAAATGGGGCCTGGGACTTGTCCCTACCTCCGTATTTCCTCAGGAGCACTCCTGAGCACCCAGCGCTACGGCTAGCCTAGGTATAGGCTCCCACACAGCAACTATGTCCCAGCAATCATGACTGTCTCCCAGCCCCTGGTTTTCCACCATGTCTGGCAGCCCCAGCCCTACTGAACTTCAGGTTGTTTTGGCCATTGGCTAAAACACCCTCTCAGCGTTGTCATCTTAGGTCTTCAAAGCGCTCAGCATGCACAGGGTCTAGGTTCTATGGCCCTCATGCCCACAACGGCTAGGAGATGGAGGAGGAAGACCTCAACTGTCCTTCACCCCAAACACCAGCAAAACAGGGTCTGCCATGTTAGCTGATCAAAATCTGGCAGCAAGCTGCCCTCTAGAACAAGGTTAGTGACACAGGCAGCAGGCAGGCAGCCTGGTTTTCGGTGGCCTTGGTTAGTGCAGACACAAGAGGGTGACGTGGGATGAGACGTGGGTGGGAGGGAGGAGAGCAGAAACATTGCAGCAGCTGCTGGGACTGCACAGCCTGTGCAAGCCAATAAAAATACCACGTACTTATACACCGCCGGACGGTGCTTTATCCTCCTGGATCCCCATCGACTGGGATGGCTGCCCTGGAGACAAGGGAAGACACCTTTGTGGGGCAGGTGGAGTCTAGGGACACAAAGAAAGTGGTCAGCAAGCCCTCCCTATAAACACACCTGGCCGCCTGGCACATGGCACCGTCCTCCCCCTCCATGGTTTTGCTGCCCTGCTGCCATCCCTCCACCCTGCATGCTCTCCCCACAGCCTCGGCATTTGCAGACTCCAGGGGCCCCAGTGCCACCCGCGCCACTGCCCCTGCTGTCAGCTGTGGAGGTCAATGCAGGAAACATGCCCATGGAGCTAGGGTCAGCAAGGCCGTTTCTCCATTCGGAGCCAGTCAGCAAACATCAAGCACCACACTCCAGCTTCTGGGATACTAGCCCAGCCCAGCCAGAGTCACCTCCAGCCCGACCTAGCTGGCTGCAAGAGCCCAAGGGTGCCCAGGCCCTGCACCTCCATGGCTCCGGGTCCAGGGCCAGGCTGGCACAGAGAGGGAGCCCCGCTTCCCTCCCTCCTCCCCTGCGCCAGCCTGGCTCCTGGCAGCCTTCACTGTGACCGCTGGGTTCGGGCATGGATTTGAATTTCAAATAAATCATGAAGGAACTCGCCAAGCCTTGCACGGAGCATTGTTTGGGCAGCACAGGGCAGCTCACCTGCTCCCAACCCTCTGGCCCCTGCACACGGGCAGCGAGCCCTGGGAGCCCTGACCCACAGCCAGCCAGGTGATGGGGAGCAAACCTCTTGGTGACCCAGCGCAGAGGGGGAGCATCTTTCTCGGGACCCCTCCAACACCCATGCCCACAACATCTGCTTCCTCCGTTGTTCAAACGACAAGAAAACTTGTGGGTGGGTAATGCCGTTGTTTGAGCCCAGGTGGGGTGTCCTCACTGGCAGCCTCTGCCGGAGCATCTCCTGGCCTCGGGCCAACCTGTAGCCCAGCTGGGAGCCAGGCTGGGGAGCGGGGTGCCTCCGACCATGCACCCCAGCAGCTCCCATGGGACAGGAGCCCCGCCACCTCTTAATCCTGCCATCTGCCAGCCTCCGACGAGTGCAAAATCCCTGCAGAAAACATACACTTCCCCCCCCCCCTCCACATTTCAATGGCAGCAGCTGCCGGTTGCCTGCTGCCAGAGTGCCCCACGCCATGTCCCCTTGTGTGGTGACCTCGGACTTGGGCGGTAAGAGGCTTAGCGCTGGATCCAAACGGCTCCCAGCCAGGGACAGGGTGGCAAGGCAGGACGAGATACAGATAATCTGATTCAGAGGGAACTTTCACACGGAGGGGCCGGCACGTGGCCAACTGCACGGCCCACCGCTCACAGCTACAGGCTGTGCCCAGAGGCCAGGAGCTCAGGAAGAGGCTCTGAGCTGTCTTTGGTACTTCTGCTCCATGACTCTCCATCCTCATCCTGCTGGCGAGCGGCACCGAAGAGGAGGTGGGACGCCCCCAGCCAAGGGGGAGCGGGCAGGAAGGAGTTCCCCCGCTCCGCACCTGGGCTGCCAACAGTAAGGCGAAAGATGGGCTGTTCCGGCACCCACGTTTCCTGTGGGAGCTGAACTGCACCAAAACGAGGGGAAAACCCTCTGCAACGAGCCTCTTCGTTAGCTCCCCTGACTTCCTGGGACAGCCAGTCAGCAGGGCCACGTGACTTTCTGCAAAGCCACAGTGTGTTTCGGATAGAGACTGCTCCCACCCCGCAGAGAGCCAAGCTGCGGCGGGTGAGCAGGGGAAGGGAGATGGGGTGAGCGGAGCCAGGGAAGAAGCAAACACCGAGCTTTTACCTGCCGGTCTCAGGTGCGATTTTCACACCTCTGGCTGGGACCCGCCCCCCATGAGGCTGAGACCAGGCTGCGGTGTGCACCACAAGCCAGCATCCAGCAGCAATGCCAGGGAAGCGGCAGCAGCAGCTCAGCCATGCCCACCAGCAGCAGCCCGTGAGGCGCACTGAAGGCATCTCCCACTGACTTGGGGCACACAGTGGACAGGGAGGCAGCCAAAGGCGGGACTACCTCTGGCCAGACCTCTGTCTGCCCCCAGAGAGGGGCTTCCCGCACCAGTGCCACATACCTACCCCCCTGCACCCGTATCTTGGGCAGCATCCCCCAGTCCCCTAGAGGCAGGTCCATAGCTCCCACTGGTCCCTGCTGGCTGGGCAGGGCTTCTTTGAGACAGGGGATGCTTAACTCATTTCCCCAGGCCCTGAACCACTGGGGCCGTGAGATGGGCAAAGCTTAGGCAGCCTGTTCCTAGGTGTGGGAGCAACTGCTGCAGGTAGAAACTGGAACTGGCAGCCTAACCCAGACAGCACAACCTGCCCCGCAGGCAGGGCTGATGCAGGAGGCCCATTAACTCCTACTGTCTAGGACTGGGACGGCAGGGACTGGGAAAGAGGTCCTCTCAGTTAGTCTCTGGCGTGATGAGGAAGAGTTTCCCCTGGGGGCAGAGCTCACGGTTAACTACAAAGTTAACACCCCCAGCCATCAACCCCTAAACCACAGGCAGGAGGAGAACAGTGCTGGGTCTAACACATGCATGCAGCACAGACCAGAGGACGCCATTCCCCTGGGCACTGGCCTGCCCAGCGCAGTCTCATCACTTGCCTTGGCAGAGCTTCACCCTCCACCTGATGTCCTGATGGGGAGGAGAAGAAAGCCTCCCAGCTCCCAAAGAGAGATTGCAGCTGCTGCTGGGCCTGCAAGTTGCAACAGAAACACGGGGTATTACTTTTGTAATACTGGAGACCTAGCCTGGGGAAAGCTCCCGGACTCAGGATCGTAAAGACAGAGGCACTTATTCCCTCAGAGCCTGGTGCCAGCTCAAGAACCAGCAGGACAGGTTTCCCCTATTTCCACGCCTTGTCCATGTCCCCGAGTAGGTCCTGCACCAGAGTCCCTACCTCTAAAAGCCTCCGGCAGAAACAATTCGCCTCCTGCCAGTCCCTGCCTCTTCTGAAAATGACGGTTTATGGGCCCAAGGGTCAGGGAGCCTAAGCCTCAGCCTGCAGCCCTAGCTCTGCTCCTAAGCTCAGCATCTCAAAATCAGCACCCGTTGACAGGAGCCAGCAAGCAAGCAAACACATGGCTGAAAGCTAACTCAGGAGCTGCAGCTCAAAGAGTCATCTGGGAAAAAGAAACCAGAACTCCACCAAGAGCGGAGCTTCAAGTTGTATTTAGAGACTTTGCCAAGTCTCTGGGGAGACTGTCTGCTCCCCAGGTGTGACACCACAATGAGAGAAGGAAATCCTAGACTGCATCCCCCACCACCTGCCGGAGCTCAGGTTGCCTTCCATGAGAGCGTCTCCCCCATCCCAGAGGGCTGGCCTCGCCCTATAAGCATCTACTCTTAGTCTCCAAGAGGACCCATACAAGCAAACAGCCCCCAAACTCTCCCCTCTTGCAACATCTGTGGCTCTGCCTCTCCCCTCTCAACACGGTCTCCTTGCAAAGACCCGTGCCTGCTCCCAGTGCCCCCCTACCCCTCCGCTGCCTTTCTCGCTTCCCATCATTTTTGTTCAAAGGAGGGAAGAGATCCCTTGTCCTCCCTCCTCTCAGCCCCTTGAGGGGATTACAGGGTTTCCTGGAAGGGATGCTCCAACTCCTAAGCAGATTAGAGGTCCTGACACCTCCAGTGTGGGTGCACAGCACTGCAGCAGCCCCTGCTCTGCTCTGATCTCGGGAAGGCAGCAGAGCTGCCAGTGGGTGCCCGGGGCTGGACAGACGAGGCAGGTGGCAGACAGGGACCATGCTAGGGAGGGCCTCAGTCTCCGGGAGCAGCCGGGCCCCCCCGCACTCTGATCCTTCCCTCCTTCATCCCGACAGCCCTACCAGGAGGCTGTGTTGGCTGCCAACAGGCACGGCTGCTCAGCGTGCCCATCACTTCCACACACACACACAACCCCCCCCCACCCCCAGCAAGATCTAAAGTCCCCAAGCTGCCCCACGGGAGGTCAGGGCTGGAGCAGAGAGCGCAGAGCAAACAGAGCAAACACAGCAGCGGGAACAGCTCTCCTGGCACATCCCACCAGCCCTGCAAACAAACCCAGGTGTCGCTGCAGGGGACAGCTGGGGACGCCCACGGGTGTCGCTGGCCTGGGCCCAGCTAATACCACTGTGAGCTGGATGGGGAGCAGAGGGTGGAAGGTTTCGGAGCTAGAGGCATGCAAAACCTGCCTGCATGGAGGACGAGGAGTACTGCTCAACAGCTAGCTGGCTGCAAGGTGCATTGTGAAAAAGCCTGTCCCGAGGTAAGCACTGCTCTCAGTCTGCCAGCACGCAGATCGCAAACTTCAGGCTCCTTACCACCGTCCGCCAGGGCGCCTGGGGCTTACCCCAGCACACAGCCCCTCTACCGCACCCATGCGAGGGGAAACCAAACCCAAAGCCCTGCGCCCTGGCTGGGCCCGCTCGCTGGCCAAGGGCCAGCAGGTCTGAGGGGACGCGGTAGTATCTCCCTGCACAGCAGGGCTGAGGAAGGCTGGGAGACCATCCCACTGGCACATCTCCCCCAGCTCTCACATGGGCGTGAGCATCAAGCTGCAAGAAAAGATGGTGACAAGCAACATCCCAGAAAGACGTAGGCGGGTGTTCAGCTCAGCTTCTCGAGTGCCGTTTACCCACATGCCACGCCACCCACAGACCTTCCTCAGGGCAATGGCAGGCGCCCCCAGGCTCGCGTGCAGGCTCCAGCGCTGGGGCTACCAAAGGATCACAGCCAAAAACCTGGTCCCATGCTTTCTGCAGGGCAGCCACCCACTTGGCTGTCCTGATGGCGGCTACATTCTGTTTCCACTGCTGCAGCTGACCCAGCCATCACACGTACCTCCTCTTAAGGGGGACTAAAGCCCACAGGGAAGACCCATTGCAGCATCCCACCTCTCTGGCATGGAGGAAAGCAAGAAAAGGTCTTTGCCCCCAGCACTCACACTCCTTCCCCAGGTCCCCCCTGGGAAGGGTAAACCATGCTCTTCATTCACAGCACAAGAAACAGGCACCTGTGAAGGAAATTTAATCCTAACCAACTATTATCTGATCAGCCCCAATCTCTTTATCAGCCCAATTAGAAGAATTACCCATCCGTGGCCTGGATGCACGTATTGTGCACTTGTCTCCGTCAGCTCTGGAGCCAATTACTCCACCCTCCTGTAAGGCAATTACAAGGTACAGAAATAAGCCTGCTTGCAAAACACAGGGGACTAACGTACCGCCGGAGGCCAGAGCTCAGAGACTCACCCCTCTTTTTCTTCAAAGCCCCTTGGGACTCACCTGCCCTGGCCACAAGGTGGGCTCTCTTGCTATTTTGTGGACCTGTCCCTTGCCTAGCCATGGCCGTGCCTCCCAGCCTTGCTGCAGGCAGAGCCCAGCAACACATGCCCAATTGGGGAGACCTCTGTCCTTGAAGCCGGGGTTCTCCAGATTCACCACTGCTAGTGGGCAAGCTCCTGCTCATTGCCTAAGCTTCCTCTAAACCTGCTTTCCCAGCCACATAAGCTCTGGCTAAAGGCCAGAATCGAAGGGGATGCAAATTTCCTCATTGACGGCTGTTGGAAAGCATTTGGGGGCTAGGGGTTGGCTGTACTTCTCGACAAAAGGAAGTGCAGTGAAGCCTTCTCTCGCAGTTCCCTCGGAGGAGGTGGAACTTCACATGGCCCTTGGCTCCGATGCTCAGGTGGGCACAAATTCGGCAGCATGCAGCCAATTATCCTGCATGGCTTCCTGCCAAGCCCAGCTCCCATGGGCGTGTGTGAGAGCTCCTTCCTTCTTGGAGGCCTGTGAGAATCGCTCCTCACTCCCCTGCAGCTCCAGGTGCTGCACTCATCGCCCCGAGCCGGAGGAAACTGGGTCCACCGTCAGCAGCAGAAGAGTGAGAAGCATCCACGCACCAAACAACCCGATGGGCATTTCCAGCTGTCCCAGAGGGCTTGCTGGCCCCCTCCAGCTCGGCACCTCCTGCCCGTCCCACCTTGTGTCTCCCCCATGTGTCCGCACTGCAGAAGGCTGTTCACACGTGGAGACCTTCCTTTCAGTGTAGGCTCTGATATACTTTGCAGGAACAGCATCCTGAACCCCTGGGAGCCAGAGAGAGATGCCATGCTGTATTGCGGACAGGCCAGAGACTGCCAGGAGCTCCAGGCAGCCACTGCCACCAGCTCTGAAACCCGAGGTGGGGTTTCAGAGCACCCCAACATGCTCCATGGTGGGGTGACCCTGCAAACGCTCCACTACCAGCTTCAGTTTGGCTGTGGAGGTTGAAATCGAGGTCTTTCCCCTCCATCCAGCACTGGTGACACCACCTGTGAGCACTGCATCACGCTTCGGGCCCTCCCGTATGCCAAAAATGCTGACAAGCCATAGGAAGTTCAGCCACGAAGATGGTTGAGGGCAGGAGCTATCAGTTACAAGAAGAGGCTGAGATAATGGGGTGGTTTGGCCTGCAGAGGAGAAGGTTAAGGGGGAATATTATTACTGTCTTCAGCTACCTGAGGGGAAGATACAGAGAAGACTGAGCCAGACGCTGACCAGAGGCGCACAACGACCAACCCAAGAGACAACCAGCACAGGTTGCAACATGGGAAACTCTGAATAGATATCAGGAAAAAAAAAAAAATCCCCAGGAGCTGAAGCACGGGAGCAGGTGCCCAGGGAGGCTGTGCAGTCTCCACCCTGGTGACACTCAAAACTCAACATCAGCAGCCTGATCAAATTCGTCCCTGCTTCAAGGCAGCAGGGTGGACCAGATGACCTCCAGAGGTCCCTTCAGACCTCAGTTATTCAATGTTTTTACAGACCTCTGGATGGCTGGGGAACCCCTTTGCTTGTGTGGGCCAAGAATCCCCCAAATCCCACAAGGCCAGAGGCCAACAGCAAGACTGCGGGAGGCACAAGGAGCCCGGCTGGCTCTGGGGAGGAAGGGAGCGAAGCGGGGATCCCAGCAGGCAGCACAGGACCGGCACAGCCATCGCCCCGGCGCTGCTGGATCGCCGGTCTCACAGCCGAAGCACGGAGCGGGTGTGCGGGGATGGCGACGGGTGGTTCTGAGCCGGTGGAAACAAATCCATCAGGGATGAGGCTCCGACTTCTCCGGGGAGGAGAGCGGGATCAGCGAGGACGATGCTTCCCGACTTCCCCTTGCTGGTGTCAAAAGCTCAAAAGGAGGAAAACGCCAACTCATGCCCCTCCATCCCCACGCTACGCCCCGCATCCCTCGGCCGTTGCGCTCAGCCGGCTGCCGACTCTATAACCGGGGTCAGCCCCCGCCGCGGGGCCTGGTGCGGCGGGTTCGGGATGCGGCGGCTGCCGGCAGCTGCCCGGCGGCGGGAGGCTCCCCTCGGGCGGAGGCGAAGCAGCGGCTCCGCAGCCTCCGTTCAGGATGCTCCAGCCGCCCGCGGCCAGCNGCAGCAGCGGCTCCGGCCCCGTGGCCCGGCGCCCGGCGCTGCCGGCTCAGGAAGCCGAGTGTCAGCAGCGCCGCCGCCCCGCGCTCGGGAAGAGGCCCGGCGGCAGAAGAGGAGCCTTCCCCCCCCGCCTCCTCCTCCTCCGCCTCCCATTGTTCACCGNGGAGCCAACAGCCCCGCCGCCGCCACCGCCCTCTCCGGGGACTAGGAGCCACCGCCGGCCTGGCTGCCGGGGCGGACGCTGCGGCTCCCTGCTCGCCTTTTACCCAGCCGGGCGAGCCGCCCGCCCCGCTGCACCTCCCCAGCTCCCGGGGGGACCCCCGGCTGGGCGGCCGGCAGGCGCGGAGGGCAGGGGCTGGCCTGTGCCGCATGGCTGGCAGCGCTGAGGCTGCCTTCAGCAGGGAAACGCTCTCCCCGCCGGGCAGGAGCGATGGGCAGCCCTCTTTTGCATGGAAAATGAGGCGGCCGTGATGGCTGCTTTCTCCTGCTCTCCCAAGGGTGCCAAGCCGGGCTGAAAGCCGGGGCTGCCCGGGCAGGGTCCCCGCTGCCAGCCCAGCGCGGCTGCTGGTGCTGACCTGTAACCTCCTTGGTGCAGCTCCCGCTGGCCACCTCGAGCACCGAACGTTCCCAGGACGGCTGGTGGGGATGGGGACACATCTTCCAGCTCCCACCAGCTGCAGAAGGAACCCAACAGCCCAGGCAAAGCCCCACTGACCCCAGGCACTCGCAGGCTTGGCCTCGAGAGCACACACGCAGCCCTCTGACATCCCCGCTGGGGAGGTTGTGCTGCGCAAACCTGGCGCTGGCACTGGGAGGAGGGGATAGCCGGCGAGGCACTGGGAAAGCGCAGGAAGCCTTTCCCCCCACCCCTCGAAGCGCAGGGTGTCAGCACCAGCCACAGCACCTCAGCCCCCCAAGGGCAAGAGGAAGGCGGCAGAGCCTGGCTCAGCAGGTACCTCGTATCTACGTCCCCCGGAGGGCTCTGGGGAACATCCCAGGAGCGGTGCCGCCACATCTGCCGCAGCACAAGCTGATGCGCTCAGCCAGCCTGGGGTTCACTCTCGCTCTTCCTCCCCTGGCGGCTGCTTTCCGGAGTCATCCCGAGGGCAGGTCCCTGGCAGTGCTCCGCCGCCCGGCCGCCTGCCTGGGGCCCTGGCTTTGTTTGCACCCTCCACCTGGTTCCTCTCTCTGCACTTCCTGGAAGTGTGAGGGCGGCTGTCATCGTAGCCGGCTGCACCGCACTTTTCCTCCAGCAGCCCACGGCATGGGGCCACCTCTTCTGCCAGGCCACCTCTAGAGAAGCCTCATGCGTGCAAGCAGGAGCACACCCTGGTGTGCCAGGCTGTGCACCGAGGAGCCTCACCTCCCTTGCTGGGTGGTTCTTCAAAAGTCCCCGGGCTCGAGACAGACCCCTCTCCCAAAGCTGCCCCAGCACCACCACGCAAACAGGACCATGGCAGCAGGGTTGTTCTCCTGCAGCCCGCCCTGTGCCATGTGCATCCTTACCCTGCATGGTACTGCAGCACTCACAACCCCCAGCTGTATGCATCGCCCCTGTGCAGTGGGTCTTCAAATACCCTCCAGCCATGAGCATCTGCTCTGCCTGCACCAGGGTTTGTCGAAAAATCACCTGCCTAAGACAGAATACAGGGACTGCGGGAAGCGCAAGCATCTGGGAGGCTCTGGGCCAGCCTCCAAAGAGCAGAGAGATGGACTGACATTCGTCAGTCATCCCCCAGTGTGGGTCTGCAGGGCATAGTATGAGCCTGCAGGCTCAGCCTGTCCCCAGCTCCCAAAACCCCAGCTCTTCACAACGAGACACTGCTCGGTCTGCTCTGGCTCCAGCAGACCTTCAGATCAGCAGGGGGGTCTGTGGATGGCTTCTGTGCAGCCAGAGAAAAGCAAGCGAGCAGAACCAGCCCCTGCAGCCTGCATGGATGGCATTTCTAAAGGGGCACATGGTCTTGCTTTAGACTCAATTATCAAAAGGAAAAAAAAAAAAACCAAAACAAACATTGGGAGACCTTGATCTCACCAGGTGAGCTGTGAAACCGAACACAACCCACTGCACTAATTACTGTGCAGAGGGAGGAAAAGGCAGGTCCTGCATGCCTGACTCCAGCTCAGAGATCAGGGAGGGGAAAGGTTTTGTTATCACTGAAATGGTTCATCATCCCCGCCACTTTGCATGTCATGATGTTCATTTGCTCCCTGCCTGCAGACATTTCCCTTTCACGTTTCATGCTGCCCTGTGGCGTTGACGTCCAGCCCTCTGACCCAGGAGCCCTGGGGCTTGGTGAGGCTGTCAGAGAAGTAACATGCCCTGCCCCAGGACATTCACCCTCCTCTTTGTGCTGTGTCTGTGTGTCCTTCCACAGTCCTGTCCCTTGGGCTTGGTGGAGAACCATTGTGGACCCCATAAAAAGCCCAGTTCTGGCTGTTCTTGGTCAGGAGACCAGAGGGGACAACCCTGCTGGCACTGGCTTCTCTGCAGGCAGCACTGGAGAGGGGTGGGGGTCACTGTGCTGGGTGATCCAGCACACCCCGTCTCTCTGTGCTAGTGTGTGCAGTCCCCTGGCAAGGAAAGGGTTAGGCTGCCTGCTTAGCCTAAACCTGGCAGGATACCTGCCCTTGGAATTTGTTGTGAGCTGGGATCAGATAAGGGAAGGGATGGCCAAGGGAGGGGGACGGAGGATTTCAGTTCAGGGATCCCAGTTCTCCTCACCCAGAAGCTTGCGGGTGCAGTTTTGCATTGTCCCTGATGCAACCTCCCTGCTGGCCTGCTTTTGGGGAGTCCCACCCCACGCCCCCCCTGCACACCCTCCCACCGTGCGCAGGGCTGCGGCTAAGGCTGTGGGGACAACCAGGCAAGGCTAAGGTGTTTTCGGCTAACTCAAGGGAGCAGGCCTGGCCCACGTGGCCCACTTAGCCCACTGTCCTGGTTTCAGCTGGGATAGAGTTAATTTTCTTCCTAGTAGCTGCTATAGTGCTGTGTTTTGGATTTAGGATGAGAACAATGTTGATAAAACGCCGATGTTTTTAGTTGTTGCTCAGTAGTGTTTACACTAGTCAAGGACTTTCTAGCTTCCCATGCTCTGCCAGGTGCACAAGAAGTTGGGAGGGAGCATAGGCAGGACAGCTGACCCAAACTGGCCAAAGGGCTATTCCATACCATATGGCGTCACGCTCAGTATAGAAACTGGGGGGAGTTGGCTGGGGGGCAGCGATTGCTGCTCGGGGACGGGCTGGGCATCGGTCAGCAGGTGGTGACCAATTGCATTGTGCACCACATATTTTGTGTATTCTTTTATCATTATTATTATTTTCTCTTCCTCTGCTGTCCTATTAAACTGCCTTTATCTCAACCCACGGGTTTTCCTTTTTTTTTTCCTGATTCTCTCCTCCATCACACCAGGGGGGAGCGGGTGAGGCTGTGTAGTGCTTAATTGCTGACTGGGGTAAAAAACATCAGCAGGAGGGAGGGCAGGAGCATCCCCTCTGGCAGCAGCATGGTCTTGGATCGGCTTAAACCAGGGAGCCTGTCTGGCTTAAGATGGGGGCTTCGGGCTGCGTTACGCTGCCCTGCCCTGGCACTGCTGCAGGCAAGTCCCTGCATAGCCAGGCTGTACCCACAGCCTTCCAGTTTCTCCAAAACTGCCTCTTGAGATGCTTCCATCTCTTGTTACACAAAGCCCAATTGGCAGTTTACCACTGCCTTGCACCATGGAGCATCCAGGATGAGAGCCATGGAGTCAATACACACCAGCACGGAGCCCTGCAGGATGCTGACCCTAAACCCATCCCACCCCTGTGCCCGCCAGAACCTGTGCCTCACGGCGGGGCCAACCACCAGCAGTGGGACTGCCACGGTGCCTGGGAGCTCTCACAAGCACTATGCCCACTTGTCTCTGGCCCTGGAGAGGGTCAGGGCAGGGGATGGTGAGATACCTGCTTGTCCCCCCCCCCCCCAAAGTCTGTGAGGAGCCACCCACTCATTAGGACTTTCCCTCACTGTAAGCTTGCCCCCAGCCCTGCCAGGGGGTGCCAGCCATCTCCTTTCCCCAGCTGCACAGACGGACACAGAGACAGACGTCTCTGTCAGAGTGGAGCAGGCTCAGCTTGCTGGGAATGAATGGGAATTTGATCGTGCTGTTCCGCACAGCTGGGCTAACGCAATTAAAAGGCTAGCAGGCAGGACTCAGAGGAAGGAGGACCCTCTCTGCCTCTCTCTCCCTGCAGCTGGAGGCTCTCCTTCCTCACCCCCCAGCCCCTGTCCTGTCCAGCTGGGATGGAGGGGCTGCACATCCTCTGCCCTGGGACTTACGAAAACCCAGAGCCTGGCCAGATCTGAAGGCAGAAGGAAGAGAAGACAGCAGAGAGCTGCAACCAGCTCCCCCCAGTCCCACAGGGCTCCCACCTCCCTCTCCCCACCAGGCCCTGCCAGCTCTCCCCTCTGCCCTGCCTGTGCCGGTGACCAAGCTCCCTTGCTATTTACATTACAAAGCAGCCTCCTCTGCTCAGCTCTCTGGGTTATATTTAGCTCCCCGGCGCAGAACAGCCTGTGAGATGCATTAGCTGTGTCCTATCTGCCAGCCGGGGACCATGCCGAGCAGCTGAGGTGCCCTGCATCTCTCTAGCAGGGATGGGAGTTGGCAAGGGGATGTCCCCACTTCGCTCTGCGGGGGCTAACGCCAGGTGGGAGGGCATAGAAGGCCACTGGGACCCCTCTTCCCAATACTGCAAGATGTTTGTGAGGATCCCTACGGTGCACGGCCTGTGCTGGGCACTGCCTCGGGAGGTGGCTGAGAGCAGACAGGGACTGGTCTGATGCCTGGCACATCCCTCGCCCCGTAGACATAGCCTGCAGGGAGCCTGTGCAGCAAGCTTTTGTGCACTTGTGGTTTCCTTTCTGGGTAAACACCCCTGCGGGCTTGGTTGCTGGGAACAGTGGCAGTGACAAAGGCCACCACTGCAAGCGTCACCCCGAAAGCAACTGAGGCAGTGTTGAAGATGAGAAAGAGCCCAGAACTGCACAGGTCTCCAGCCCCACTGGAGAGGCTGCAGGGTGCTGCTACGGCTAGCCAGCGCCTGTCCCAGGCTTCCTCAGCTCCAGGTCACAGATTTTTTCCTAGAGCAAAGTTCCCCAAGCCTCTAACTCACCTTATTGCCACTGGAGCTGCCCCACTCGGGGAGCCAGGGATACTTCTGCCTCACCACAAAACCTTGGTGGAGACACCCAAAGCTAGCAGGAGCTGACTTCGGACTCCCCTTGGCTGAAGTGACTCTCTGGGGAGCTAGGCCCTGGCACTTGCTCAGGGTTTGCTGCGGCGACAGAGAGCACGGGGTCCTTCTGGCATTGCAGAAGCACCTCCCTACTGGGAAAATTGTCCTAGAATGTGCAAATCTGGTGCACAAGCCCGCATCATTAATAAGCTTGGCACAAAACTGCTACTCAACGCCCTAAATATAACCTGAGTGCTGAGCTCTCTTCCACCCGCCCAAGGCGCCTCCATACACCGTGGCAGCTATTTAGGGAAGGAACTTTATTTCCATGGGCTTAATATCATTTCTGATTATTTCAAAACCTTTATATAGCAGCTCATGCCACCTGCCCCTTGTGATGACTAATGGGTTCCAGCAGGAACAGGCAGGTTGGCAGCAGGAGGACTGAGGCCTCCAACCTTCACTTGACATTGAGGACACCTATGATGCCCACAGTCCATGGAGGAGGTCCTCCAAACTCTGTATCAGGGCTCGGTAAGTGCCTCCAGAGCTAGGCAACACAGTGAGGGGATTTCTGTCAGCCGCTGCAGGGCTGCTTGTGCTGCAGGAGGGGCACGTGATGAAAGGTTAGACCAGCTCTGGGCAACAGCTCCATCACTGCCTGACCTGCCCCCCCACCAGCCATCACCAGCCAGAGCTGACCCTGCATGGGCATCACAGGACAACACAACCACATTTCCACCCCCAGACATTTCCTCTCCCATTTCCCGTTTCCTTTGGTCGGCTGCCTGGCTGCCCGAAATGGAGGGTGGAAGAAGCAGCTCATCCCAAACACTGCCTCCTCCCTCACCACTGGCCTGCAGGTAGCTGCGGCATCCCCTCTGACTCCACCAGACTCCTCTCTTCTGCAAAGCCCATGCTGGATGGACCAAAGCCTCTTGCAAAGAGGCCCCTTGTGAGGGTTGAGGAGGACAGAGGTGGTTTGCAGAAGGGCGGCACAGACTGGAGCTGCCTGCCTGGGGTGGCTGGAGTAGGACTAGCAGGATGTAAACAACCCCCAGCAACCTTAGACAATTCTGGAGCAAATTCAAGTTGATCAAATTAGGTTGCAGTATGGTCCCTTCCTCCCCTGGGGAGGCTGGATGATTGCAGCTGGCTAATCCCTTCACAAAACACTCCATACACATCTGGAAGAAGACAGCTATGAGGAGAAAATCCTGCTCTGCCTCCTCCACTCAGCACGGTAATTCCTCATTCTTGGTGGCGTCAGGGCAGAGACCCTCCCCAGCTCTGCCTGGCGCCTCGGTGAGCAGCCCCGGGTACTGAATGAGGGCCAGGAGGGCTGCGCATTGCCCCAGCTCATGGCAAGGCTCAGGGATGCGGGGATGCCTCAGGGAGGACTCTGCCACCCCGGCTCCTGCTTGCCACCCACTGCAGGCATAACAAGTGCTTGAGATGAGTCAGCTCCGGGGCCCCTTCTGCTCTGCAGGCACTAATACGGTTTCCCATTAATTCCCATTACTGCAGTATTAGTGAACAATTTGCTCACAATTTGCACTGCAGCCCTTGCAAGGGGGGAGAAGGGCTGCTGTACACGTGGGAGCATGGCTGGGGGGTGACTGATAGCTCTGCCCAAAACCTGCCCCTCAGCAGAGCTCTGCACTCCAGGGTCCCCAAGTCCCAGGCAGGAGAGCCCATCCAACCTCTTCCCACCATAGCAGCAGGCAGGGCACCAAGATCCTCCGTGCCAGTTTTCCACCTGCTTGTAAACTACCTGGAACTTGCTGAGCATGGCATGACATGGTGACAGTGAGCCCAGGAGGACACAGAGAACAGAGACGTCTGTGGGCCAACCAGCTCAGAAGAAGGATAAGGACGCAGCAGCTCTTTGCCTTGTCTCCTCCACTCAGTCCCAGACCCTCGCAGCAACCCAGAGTCAGTCCTGCAAGTACTCACTTTTACTCTGGTCAGGCGCAGGGTTGAAGAATTTCTCCTCACTTACACCCGACAGGCATTCTGCAAAGTTTTGGGGTACTAAATGGTAGAAGGGCTTAAATGGTGAAAGAAAGAGGAGGGTGAGACACAAGACCTTATTCACTGTGAGAGAAAGAACAGAGTTAAGCTCCTGGACGTACTGACCAAAGCAGGATTTCAGACAGTATGTCTGGAGTTGGGAATAGGGGGCCACCTGAGCATCACCAGTCAATGGCTCCTGTAAAAGCTCCATGGGAGCTATGAAAACCACTTTTTGCCTCCACCACTTTTGCTTGGCTATAGCAGGCGTAGGTGAGTCCTAAGAAGACCAGTCCCGGCAGAAGAGTCATACCAAGAGCCAGGACAGATACTCCTCTTGCTGCAAGGTGCCCGCAAAGCGCGCATATCCAGCCTAAGCCCCAACCTCAGCCCCTTCGTCTTTGCATCACTTCTCAGTCTCCCCAAGGTAGGATCAAGGTTTCTGGACCTGGTACACAAGCAAGGGGACATTTGCCTTGGGGCAGAAGAGAAAGAGAAGAACTGATGTTATGAGAAGTCCCTTGCATCCAACGTGCTGAACAGTGGTATGACAGTGCTGCAGAGAAAGAGGGTAACATCCAGCCCACAGCCCAGCACCAGAGCTCGTGGGAGGCTGTTGGGCATGGACTGCCGGGAGAGGGGCCTGGGACGGGAAAGGGGAGTTGGGTAGAAGAAAAAATAAGGGGGCCTGTGAGGATGACAAAGGGACAGACACCAGGGAGGGGGCTGTTGCATGGGTGGGGAGGGAAGGGGCTAACCGGCCCGCTTCTCCCTGTACTCAGATGGTTTCTGGTGAGAACACACCAGTGGCCACCAGGAAGAGCCAGCCCAAAAAAAAACCGGGGGAGATGCCCCCAGGACAGGGCACTCTTCCACCCCAGCCCAGCCCCAGCACTCAGAGACCCAGGAGCTCCTACCTGTAGGAGACCTGTTTTCTGATGGCCAAGTGCAGGAACTGCTCCTCCACCTCTGCCACCACCACCGCCCCTCTCATCTCCTCCCAAGCTGGATCCACGCCACGGGGGCCCAAGTGTTGCGCTTGCTCGGTGCTCTCTGCGTCTGACGTTTCCAGGAGGCTTGCCGCATCCCCCCTGGCCACCTCACCGTCACCCCTGGCCAGGGTGAAGTCTCTCCAGTTCCCAGGACCTTCAGCCATGCAGGGGTGAGGTGCCTCTCCAGGCGGGGGAGTCCTGCTCTGTCCCCACAAACCTCTTGCGCAGCTCAGTCCAGCCCTGAAGGTTCCCACAGTGCTGCTCAGCTTCGCCTCTCCAGGGCCACGGGATGATCTCGACAAAGCTTAACTACCCGGAGGAGCACGAGCACGGAGAAAAAGCAGTGTCCAACTTTTTGCAGTGGTATTTATCGTCCTCTTGATAGTGATTTGAGCAGCTCAGGCACTGCAGCTCAGCCTCCCTCTGTCTCGGCTGCCCTGTCACAGCGAAGCGGAGGAACAGCTGACGGAAACCTGGAGGCGTTGGTGCTGCTCCTTGGAGGAGCCGGCACTGTGAGGGCAGCGGGGAGGGAGTGGGAAACACAGCACTTGCTGGAGAAGGGGTCTTAGGAGAGAGCACGTCCAGGGATGGTGATGTTCCCAGCAGCGAAGAAGAGCCTGGGGTGCCTTCCGTGAGGTCCCCCCGGGGCCAAGCACGTCCCTTGGTGTCTCCGGCAGCAGCAGCTGAGTGGGAGAGGCAGGCAGAAGGTAGGCAGCGAGGAAGGTGCCTGTGCACCGATCCTGCAGCAGCCCTCAAAAAGACAAAGCAGAAAGAGAGCGTGAGTGTGTGCGTGGGGAGGGGGGCTGTGGAGAACTGCAGGCAGCCTGGTGTCACCTTAGAGACACTCGGAAACTGGCACTTAACCCTTCAGAGGCCAGGGAGGCAGAGGAGGGTGACAACTCAGTTGCCCCTCACTGCTCGCAGCCCAGCGGGCATCTGCCTGCCTGCAAGGGCTGCTCAGGGAGCTGGGTCTCAGCCACTCATCTTAACCAGACACGCAGTCGGGTAAAGTCAGGCAGCCTGGAAAACTGCATGACAGCAGCCCCAGCAGAGCAAAGTACCCGCTGCTCTGGCTGACTGTCCAACACGGATGAGATCTGTCCAGGGATGGGGTCCCCAGCTTTGGGCAGTAGTGCCCAAGGAGAGGTATGGCCATAGTGTGGCTTCCCTCCTCCCAGCAGGCTCACTCAGCTTGTTGCCACTTGGGAGGCCACATTATCCCTGCTTTTTACTAATTCAAGGCTTTTTTTCTCCAATCCTGGCATCCAGAGGTAGAAAGGCCCTTCTGTCCTCTGCCCACATTCATCAGGAGAGTTGCATCGTCCATCTGGGCTGGGCTGGGACTGGGACTGGACCTTGTGGCCTCAGTCCCAGCTCTGGCCTGCCTCAGCCTTGCCTGCCCCGGTGGTGCAGATGCCAGCTGGGGTGAGATATCCCCACAAAGCTCCCATATGTGCCTGGCTGCTTGTTTTGGATTTGTTCTGCCCCAGATTCACACACTGAGGCTTTACCTGCTGGGCACTGGGAAATTTGAGCTTCAGGTCTAAGAGCCACCCCCTGCATCAGTTGCCCACGGCAAGGTCCTACAGTCATGTAGGACATCAAGAACACATTGCTGTCACCCCTAATCCCAGTGTCTTCCCATGAAGGGCTGGCACGACGGGAGCTGGAACATGTCCTCAGCCTGCTCTGACTCACCTTGGGAGTCATTAGGAGCAGCTCATCCCTCTTTGCCAGCTCTCCCCATCACCTCCACACGGCCCTGTGGCACTTCTGCTGCAGGGTGCTGTGGCAGGGCACATTCCCACACCACTCCTGACCCCAACCTGGGAAGCAGCACGGGCTGGAGAAGGGCTGTGCCTTTCCCTGGGAACCACAGCCTGCCAGCACCTCCAGTTCAAGTTACTGAACGTTTGTCTGGCCCTAAATGTCACGATGACATCTGTCCCCCATCCTGCACCTGCCAGGGGATTTGTGTCTCCCAGGGGCACGGCAGCCCCCGAGCCCACTCCTCCGCACAGTCGTGACTTGCAGGGAGCCCCGCACCCTCCTTGCCGCGTGACTCAGCCCCCACAGGGGTTTTGTTCCCCTTGAAAGCCGGAGTGCCGCTGGGCCGACCAGCAGAGCTGGCCCCAGGGAAGCGGCTTCACTCTCACTTTCTGGGACTGAGACCTGCCCAGGAGCTTGCCAGCGCTCCCTGCACCGCTGCACCGCCCTGCTCCGTGTCCTCCTGCTGCCCACAGGCACTGTGGAGGTTGGGAGCTGGCTGTGGGAAGGGAGAAGCAGCGGGTACCCAGCTATTGCAGAGGGACCTGTGGCACCTCACTGCTTCTCACCACCCACCGGGTGATGGCTCTCTGCCCTCCCTGGGGCTCACCCTGGCCTGGCAGTGCACCCTGTTGGCCACATGCTATGAGAGCTACCTTCACCCACGCTGGCTGGCCAGACTGCCAGGGCAGGGCAAAGCTGGGCTGCCCAGGGGAGCTACAGTCTAGGTACAGACCTTCAGGAGCAGGTCCACTCGTGCTCCCAGGAGATTTTGGCAAACATCTGTCTTGTCCCTTATGGTTGAAGAATTCAGTGGCTGCCATGCTGAGGAAGTGGATGGCCAGGCTGGGGTGGACGCAAGTTAGAGGCTGGGGGAGCATGGTGTCTGGGTGCAGGAAGGAGGGAAGAGCCACCTGGGGGCTGTTTCTCACTGATGGCTACATTGGTGCCATAGGAAAGAACTTTCAGGGAGGGAAGCAGAGGTCCTTATTGCAGAAAACCTCCCAAGAGCCAGGCACAGCAGAGCCCCAGGGTCACGGTGCCTCTGGCCGAGGCAGAGAAAGGGGCAGGACAGTGGGTGCCTCCTGCCTTCCCATGGGGGCTGATCCTTCACTACAGGAAGCCTGTCTGGGGGGAGGAACAGTCAGCAGAGGACTTCACTTATTTCTACCTGTATGCCAAACTGTACGGCTATCACACATGCAGTGCATCCAGATTTTGTGTGTTTGGAGAAGAGGAGACATCATGGGATATGCCTGCATGAGGCGAGGTAAAGGATTGCTCAGGCTTCTGCATCTCTCTCTGCAGGACGTTTCAAGTGTCTGTCACTAACGGGGTCACCCTTACCTTGGAAGATGCCATCAGAGCTCCGTGAGGACCCGGGAAGAGCAGGCACATGCTGGCTTGGGACAGCATGGCTGGCTGGTGGGGTAGGGTCAATCCTGTCCTCCTGGCACCCAAGGCACCCTTCAGCTGAGCCAGGTCACCTGCTTACCTGGGGCACAGACAGGAGAGGGCCTCTCCTGTGTCCCGGGTAGGGGTTTCCTTCTGCATGGGCATGTAGGACAGCGCAAGGGCTCAATGTTGCCATACAGACCCTATCCTCACTTTTGCAGTCACAGGCAGGGCACAGGCTTTCTAGGAAGCGGCATTTCTAATGAGTAAAGCTCTGGGAGGGTACAGTCTCCTTCCCCAGGCACAAGAAGAGGAACCTACACCCTGCTCACCCACAAGCCCCATTTCAGCCACCAGGTTAGAAAATCAACATGGATTTGTTGAGGCTGAGGTGGGCTGGGTCAGGGTCTGGCCAGGTGCCATTGCTATTAACAAGCCCTCAGCACCTAGGGGGGTGTCAGGAGGTGTGACCACCCCGTTCTCCCCAGAAGATGTCCAAAAGCCTGGCAGCAGGACTGAAGCCTGCCGATCCTGTGACAGATCCATGTGAGAACTGCTAGCACAATCCCAAACGGTGATAACAAGAGGGACCACGCTGGACTCAGAGAGCAGAGATGATGTCCTGAAAGCCCTAATAACACATGCCCTTCTGTAACAAACCAAATGTACCTGCCAGGCTGCTGCCATGCACTGCCAGCGGCCCGCTCGGCAATTCTTTTCTCTCTCTTTTTTTTTTTTTTTCTCCTNTTTTTTTTTTTTTAAGTTGGCTTGGTAACAGAGAACAGTTGGGAATGATTTGTCTCTGAAAAATGAAGCCTGTGTTCTGTTAGCGTTCTTTTGTTCGGGGCTTGTACGTATTGACAGTGCAGAGGCTTGTTAGAAATGGGACCCTAAACGGGTAAAAGCCTGGCTTGGTGTGGCAGAGCTTGGCTGGGGATTTTTTGGAGCAGACCAGCGTAACTTAGCAAGGCTGAAGGTGACTTGTAAAGAAGGTGCTCTCTTGCTTTGCTAATCCTCTCGTTCTGCTCTCATTAGTCGCTGTAGTCAAATATGTAGGTGTGATTGGCTGGCTGCATTTCTGGAGTCATAGTGGGGATCAAAAGATCCTAGTGTGCCTGTTTTGAGCAGCTCAGAGTTATCCGGTAGACTGCAGAATTAGGAGGATCTGTCGAGATGAAGGGAAATTTGCTCCTGACGGACAGGAGTTCTGGTTGCTGCGGCCGCATCAGTGTTAAAGGAGTCAAAGCATGAGAAATCATCCTTTTAAGAGATGCCCTCTTGCACCCATTTCCTTTGACATTTTGGGGTGTTCATGAAGGCCACAGGCCAGAATCTCCCTGGAAGGCAATGCCCGAAGAGCTGGGTGATGTTGCACAGGGGCAAGCAAGGCAGGAGCCCCTCCCCTGGACGAAATCTGGTGGGCGTAGGGAGAAGCCTGGTCGCATGGTGGGGCAAGGTGCATCACACTGACGCAGGGGCAGGAAGCTGCTTTTGGATGAGATGCCACAGGGAAAATGTCAGACCCTCAACTTAAAACTAGTTCTGGCCCAGGACACAAACTGCAAGGCAAGGTCAGGCATTTCCTTGCATCCATGGGTGCGTGCAGGGGAAGGGAGCTCTGCAGGGGTCTGTAAAATCTGCATCAGACCGACCTGCCATGGATCCCACGTCAAACCCCCTCGTGGCAGTACAGACCCAGCCAAGAAAAGAGAGGTCCTTTCCCTCGCAGCCACTGTTCAGTGGCCAGCCCTGTCACAACAGGGTGGCAACAGCTCAGTGCTTTACTCCTCTCCACAAAGAAATCATAATCCACAGAAAGAGATCTTTGCAAGCCCCGAGCCTCATATCCTTCTCCTGTGGCAAAGACAGAGCCCCGCTTTACTGGCCCAGCCAGAGGCAGGAAACGGAGCCACCTTTTAGCATCTCCGAGAGGCGCTGCTGCTTGGGCTGCCTTCCAGCTGTGGGCCTGACTGCAAGAAGGAGTTGTTTCAATGGCCAAATTCTAATGAACCCACTTGGAGCTTTCTAGAAAATGAAGATTTGTTTTCTAGACCCCCTGTTGCCTTGCATTTCACACAAAATCAGGACAAAACCTACCAGTTTCGCAGATGTAAACGGACTATTAGGGGTACGGGCTGACAGACAGCCAGGTCCCAAGTCGTTACTGATCTGAGTGCAGCTGCTCTGCTTTTACAGTTAACTGAAGGATTTAAGTATTTTTTCTGTCGGGATGGGACCAGAGCCATGGTGCTACGAGCAATCTCTTTGTTGCAGAGACCTCTACACAGCCCCTTCATCAGAGGAGCTCACTGCACCTCATAAACTTTCTTCCATGATCTTCCTCTTTCCAAGAGGATAATGTTACCGGTATTTTGGAGGGGGAGAAGAAACTGAGGCAGAACGGGTCTGACTTATTCAGAACTGCAGAAGAAATCACAGTGCTGCTGGAAACAAAACATACAAGTTTGCTTCTAGCCCCTGACACTGAGCACGAGATCCTAGCACTGAACCAACTCCGCATGTGGCCAGGGAACGGGACAGTCAGGCAGCAGGAGGCGAGGAGCTGTGCACACGGGCTGGCGTGACAGCCATGCCTCAATGAAAGGACCCGTCAACCCAGGGCTGATGCTGCATCTTTTTATTTTATTTTTATTTTGCTTCACTAAGCAAATGCAGAGCAAGTGATAGGAGGAAGGGAAAAGGTGGCTTGAAAAAAAACCAAAACAAAAAAAAAAGCCCAAACAAAAAACAAGCGGGAGGGAAGAGGCAGCTGCTGGACTATAAGGGGAAAGTGAGCTGCTAACAAGAAAGAAGTTCATAGATGCCAAGCCCGCACTAATTCTTAATAAAATACAATACTGAAAATAGGATCTGAGAGTCTCCAAAATACAATATCTTAAGGGATCGGCAATAATACAAAATAAGGTTCATTATGTACAAACGAGTTCTGCTCTTGGTCTCTGTACAACGGTGGGAGTGGGAGGCACGGGGACATGCTCAGTGGAACTGTTGGGGTGGAGGAGGGCGTGCTTGGACCCGGCAGTGGTTCTTTGTGCTGGGGTGGAGGCAGAGGACAGGCAATGCAGTGGTATCTGGTGACCAGTGGGTCCTGTGTGAACCTCAAGAAGAGCAGAGCTATGCTGAAGGCCTTCCTCTTCCTCACTCCACTGGCCATGCATGTACGGTTGCAGCTAGCTGTGTCCAAATTTGTCCTAAATGGTTTCAGGGGGCAAAACCAGTTTTTAAAAGGGAGAAAAGAGGGATGTGAGGGCCCTTCCTTCACTTCTCCCAGTCCTTGAGCAAGAGCCATCCCATCTTTCCTCTCCAGGGAGCCCTCTCCACTCCCTGGGAGAGGAGAAGAGGAAAAGTTGGGGCAGTGCAGATCGAGTCCAGGGTGCTTGAAGAGAAACAAGCCAAAGAGGAGCCTGCTGTGAGACCTGGCAGAGTGCACAGGGACTCCCATGTACAAACACAGGGCAACCTGCCACATCCCAGGTCTCCAACACTCATGTCCCACATTGTCCTTCCATCAAATGGCAGCTGAGGGAACGGAGCGAGGAGAAACTTGAGCTTTTCAGCAGGGCTTTTGCTGGGGAGGAAGAAGGGTCAGAAATGGGTGTCTGGGTGCTAAAGAGGATGGCACAGGCTTGAGACAAGGTAATTTCAAGCACCAAACTTGGCAAGTCTGGCCTGAAGGGGGGAATGGAAAGAGTTTGCTACCTTTGGTGCCAGCGCTTAGAAGGAAGAGGTCTCAGTCTTTGGTGACCCTGGCCAATTCCAACATGCTACCTCTTTCCTGACAGACATACCTGTCAACAGAAATACCAGTACATCCTCAGTGGCTTGCACAACACTGCTGTGCACACAGAGGATGTGAGGGGAGTGATGGCTATCTGACAGTCCTCCAATGAGCTACAAAGCTTTCCTTGGTAGTTCCTAGAAAGACCCCATTTGGCATGAAGCAGAATTGGGGATGGAGAGCTGGGAGGGGGATCAGGTTATGGGAGCAGGTTTCTCTCACCCACTCTCAAAGGGGGAGGCCTGCAGAATGGAAAGTAAGAAGGCCACTGACCTGGTTAGCACTGCACTGTAGGGCCCAAGCTGGGAACAGAAAGGGAAATGCCACCCCTGCCAAAGCAAGGGTGCCGAGGGTGCGAAGAACTGGGTTGTGGGGGAAAATTGTTCTCTATTTCAGAGCTCTGGTTGCCCAGAAGCGGCTGGCTAATTTTTACGGTGGTTTATCTGTCTGGGATCTGTCTCCCCCACTCCGTTTGTGTGCAGATCTTTGCAGATAGTTGGCGTGGAAGTTATGTAGGCATGTCCATCAAGAGAAAACCAGAGCAAGGAAGAACTAGTTTTTCTCTCAACGGAAGCAGAAGTATACTAACAGATGGAGGGGAAGGAATGAGCTCAAACTCTCCAGAGCCATCTCTCCAGCACCAGCATCACCCACTCCTAAGCCCCCCAGGCAGGACAGTAAATCCAGCACTCTCTCTCTCTCCTTCAGGTGCATCTGATGTAGCCAAAGGGTACATGCCTGGGGACAGCCCCCTTGGTCTGGAGGCTTTGGGGAGTGAGCTGAATAGTTTGAGGGCTTCCCCTGATCTCCCTCCACTCCAAGTTGAGCCCACACCCATAGGGTAGTGCTCATTTAAGCAGGAGGTAAGGCCAGGAGAAGAGCGCGTCTCAGGGCTTCGCCATACAGTTATCGCTGGTTCTGGCAGTCCTGTGACTCCCCTCAGAGAGATCAGTACTAACGCGGGGGTGGGCATGGGGAAGGGGAGGAGCTGAACCCAAGGCCAGTTTAGGAGTGTCAGAATGCAGCGCCCTCTCCCGCCAAGTCCCCTCAGTTGCTCGGTGAGGAGGGAATCCTGCAATCAGACAGATGAGGCCTTGAGGTCCAGCAGCTGCTACAAGTATTCAGCTGTCTCACTGGCGCTTGTCTCCCTGAGGAAAAGAAAAGACAAGGCATCAGTCAAGGTTCATTGCAGCCTCCTATGCAAATTCACCTCTCTGTGTGCCCAGGTGGTTTGCTGTGACCAGGATGGAGCCCTTCCCCAGGGCACTGAATGACAGCAAGCCTGGGACCACCTGAATCACCCAGTCCTCCTCAGATCTATGACAGTGGGACACTGCATTATGGAGTCCCAAACTTTTACCGCAGAAAATAAACTTGGTCTTACTCTGTCTGCCAGCACTGGCCTCCTCCAGCCACTGTTCTTTCAGCTAATTTCCTGTCCCGGGAAGCTCAGTTGTTCTTAGCTTGCAGCAGAGGGGACATGTCTGCTGCTCACTCCCAGACACCACGCTGTGTTTTGGGGCTCAGAGGGTGGCCCTCACCTGCTTACCTCTCATGGAATTGCTCTTTATGGTGAGTGAGAGTTGGGTCAGTTCGGTTCTGGTCAGGACCCTCCAGCTGGGATTTGCTCAGATATTTGGCCGTCTCATGTGTTCTGGCCAGATGAGGCCTTCCCTCCTCAGACTGCCCTTTTTTGGCCTCCCACCCGTCAGGATGGTCCATGGTTAGGAAGGAGCTATAGCTCTCTTCTAAGGAGCCAGCACCCTCATCATAGAAAAGGAGGCTCCGTGACTGAACTGGAAAAAAGGAGAGCATTAGTTAAGAGTGAGGACAAGGTCTCTTGCAATAGGCGTGGGTCACGGTGGTGGTTTCAGCACATGCTCACCCAGCTACGGCCTTGTCCATATGTAACTGTGCAGGAGGCCTGCTCTGCAGGATACCCACCTCCCCCCAGCGTCAAGAGGCAAATGCCCCCCTGGACACACAGCCTCTTCATAAGACAATCAATCTGCCCTGGGATTTTTCCCTCATGTTCCTTCCTTTGACACTTGTCATGTTTTGGGACAATGGTTAGCAGAGAATGACAACAGACCCAAACAAGGTGCTGTTACCAGAGTTTGTACCACTGACAGGCCAGGATGGGAGGATGCTACTCCTGGACTGTGACTGTTGAGAGAAGAGCTGGAAATGGTTTGACAGGGTGAAATGGAGGAACCACGTTTGACTCACTCTTACTAGTTGTGTAAATGTCTGGTGCTGGTGTTGCTTTCACTGTCTGTGATGCTGAAGAGAACTCAGGGAGACAGGGCATCAGGGATCCCAGGATGAGAACAAAGCAGAGTGCCAGCACCTAGAGAGGAGATCAGCACAGAGTTAGTGCTGCTAGCCATGAGGAAATACTCCCCCCGCAGCACACAAACATGAGGCTGTGTAAGAGCATGTGGTCAGGCTGACAATGGGGTTGCTGTGGTCCCCCAGGGAAAGAAAGGGCTTGCTCTGCTAACCTCTGCTGCAATTCTAAGAAGGGAAGTCAGAAGCTTCCTTGTATTGCTTTATTTGAAGTATTTCTGGTTCAGTGGTGAGAACTTGCCTGTCCAGTTGATGAGAGATGTTGGAAGGCATAGCTGGGGAACAAGTTGGGAAAGAGGGTGACTCAACAGAAGGGATGAACTCTGCCTTGACCAAAGGGAACCTGACCATTGGCTCAGTAGGAGCTGTAGTGGGCTGTAAGAAAACAAGCTCGCTGGGAGAAATCTGTGAGGTACCACAGCACATAGTAAAGTGAAGCTACTGTCCACATGAGGACAGAAATGACAGCAGACCTGCAGCCGCCTAATACCTGATAGCAAGGATGGAGGGTCCAAAGAAAGAGTTAAATTTTTGCTTGACATGCATGTATGCAGGACCATGTGTCCGTGCCTTCTGCCATCAGGCAGACCAGTCAGAGCTACTGGGCAGTGATAAAAGGAGAGAGGCAGACGAAAGCTCCCGGGAAATCCCCCTCTGGTAGGTCTGCACCTGTCTCTAAATTCTGCCATAATAGTCAAAATTCAGAGTGAGATGCCAACGCTGATCGTAAGGGACTCTATAGGGAACTATCAGTCTAGAGCAAGAGGGGACACATAGGAAATGATACAGAGTCAAATCCTTATTACCTGAATACCCATGTGCTGTGGGTGGTATTAGCTAGCTGCTGCCAGCTCAGTGCTCAGACTGAGCATGTCAAAGAGGAAATGCATCTGTTGGTGATTTCCACTACCTATGTATAAACTAGCAAAGTTTGACCTGTGGGGAAACCTGTGACAGCCAGCAATTGCTTGACTGCTTTTTAGAATAGCCACCTATTTCAGAATAGCCATGCCTAAGTAACACACAGAAGCTGGTACATCAAGGTATTTTTGACCAGTGGATTCCAGGGGATGTGGAAGATCAAATAATAGCATGCTATGTAAAGAGGGCTTTTAATTGTCCAGACTCTTCATGGCTAGTTTTAAAGTAAGGAAATTAAATGTGGACAGCATAGATGCTGTCTAAGCACATCATATCAGGTACACAAGGCATTTAGAACCCTTACTCCACAAAAACAGGGGAAAAAATAAATTCTGAATAGATGTTGCTTGGAATTATCACAGCCAAACACACAACTTCCAGAAAGGGGAGCGAGCCCTGTGAAGCCTGTTCTTCTTTTCTAAAACAAAACAGGCTTTATGGGCTGGGAAAGAACAGTATACTTAACAACTTGCTTTAACATGGCTTTCAGCTGAGGCTTTGCAAACCAGCATTGTTTTTACTCTGTTTTGTTTCAGGTTAACTCTGATGCTCTGAATCGGTTCCAGTTCAAACTCTGTAACACTTCGTAACACTAATTCTTGTTTGACTCTGAGTACCATTCATCTCACAGCTTTTGACCATCTCACCATTCTTACCTCTTAAAAAGTGAGAGAAACTAAGCTAGAGGGAACTACTGCAAAACCAGTTGGAAAGGTGGAGGCGAAATTAATCAAAAAGAGCTATCCTGAGAGCGTAGTTATCAAATGGCTCACTGTCAGACTGGAAGGAAGTAGCAGATGGAGCAGCAGAGAGATCTGTTATGGCTCTGGCAAGATTCAACATTTTTAAGCTTGACTTGGATGATGGACTGTATCAAATCTGCAGATGGGAGAGACTAGAAGCAGACCGGATTCAGATTCAGAATTCAGACAGGATTCAAATTCAAAATGATCTTGCCCATGGGGAGAAGTGGCCCAAGAGAACAGCAGGCAGATCAATACAGACAAATGCTGAGACCTGCTGAGACCTGCAAGATGACAGGACTGATTAACTGAGGAAACACATCAGCGACTACATGGCCAGGCAGCTGTTCTACAGAAGAGGATCTGGGAGTTAAAATGGAGCACAAGGTGGACACAAGTTGGCGTCACTTTGCAAAGGGCAAATCTCAGCCCAGGCAGTATGAACACACTTTCTGGCTGGCTGGCTGGCTGGCTCTGTACTGGCCTTCAGGTGGAACACTGTGTCCAGCTTTGGGCCCCATACTTCCAAAAAGATATGGGACAATTGGAGAAAGTCTGGAAGAGAGCTCTGGGAACAAGCAGAGATTCAGTAACTCAGCCTACAAAGGAAGACTGAAGAAATCATGGTGATTTAGCAGAGCAGACTGAAGGGAGTTGCTCATAAACAATAGTTTTCAAATATGTAAAATGCAGCTGCACAAAGGGAGGGTAAACTGGTCTTGCTTACAGTGGGCAGAAGAAGTTGCAATAGGCTTAAGTTGTTGCAAGGAAGATTGAGATGAGATAGCAAGAATGTATTATCTGGGAAAGATAACAGCACTGGAATGGTTTGCCTGAGGAGGCTGAGGACTGCTCATCACTGGAGGACTTCAAGAACTGGATAAATATCCAGCAGGAATGACACAGGGCTAAAAAAGAAGGGTACTCTGCTCCACTCCCATGCTGCAAGGCATGATGATTCTATATATCTGTCATGATAAGGAGTGCTGTATTTGAAAATGGAAAATGGGAACTCGGAGGCCTATGAGAGGAACTGGCCAAAGACAGAAAAGCAAATTACAAATTCTTGAAATGCTTCAAAGCTAGGAAGCCTGAGAGAGTTGGTGTGTGGGCTCAGATGCCGTGGAATGAAGGGAGCAGCAAGGAGAGATAAGACATTGTTGGGAAGCTAAATTAGGTATTTTATCAGCCTATAGCACAGGGGATGTCTGGAAGGCAGCTCTCCTGGACTTGCTCATTCCAGGCAGCAGCGATGAAGAATTGCTGGAGCCAGCGGTGCTCTGATGAGCTGCTGCATTAAGGAGTCACTGGGCCCAGCTGGGTCACACCTGAAAATGTGGAAAGACCTTGGGAGTAAAGCCACAGAACAGCCAACAGAAGAGACAGTCATTAGCATTTGGTCTGCCATGGGGGCAGCAAAGAGTAGCAAAAGTCTGAGCAGATATTGAAAGGAGAAAGTACTGGAAATTACAGAGCAGGGGCTCTGGAACAAAGGCAACTGATTGAACCAAAAGTGAAAAACAACCCCTCAGGACAATGAGGGTGCTGAGAAAGTGGGGCAAGCACCTCATAATCTGTTTGTTTTTCATGACTGTACAGAAGTGATAACTAGATATAGATAAATAACTTTGACACATTTGTCTCAAGCAGCTACTATGACAATCCTGCAAAGACATCACAAGGTTGAAGGTTATATTTTTATCATGGATCAGAAACTTTCCCCCTGGCAAAAAATGAGATGAAGGATAAACAATTGACTTTATTTATGGACACACACTGGCATACCCCAAAACTCCACAATGAAGCCAATATTGCTTAACCATGATCCTCCACTATGAGAAATGAGAGGCAAACAGGGATTACTAAAAACAACAGACAACCCCGAATAATTTTGGCTAGTCAGAAGGGCAAACGAAGAGAATTCCAGCTGGATTTAACAAAGCCTGATGTGCTTGCCTATAGCAAGAACAGATGCCATTTCTTGCTGATAAACACAAAGTAATGCCCACTGGGAGGAATTCTTGAACTGTTCATCTGCCCTGCTGAGTTAAACATTAAGCATTACCAACTCAGCAGAAGAAAACTCTACCCATTACTCATTGAAGATTTTTGCTGAATGTCCAATAGCTAATGAAAAGCAAAGTGATGTTTTTCCCAAAGAAGAAGACAGTGAAAACGCAGGAATTATTCTACTGCTTTTGCATGAACAACTGACACTACCGACGTATGTATGACACAGGGCCCAGTTCTGGTGACTCTAACACAAAAGGAGAGAGCAGATATAACTGGCAATGCAGCCAGGCAGCAGGGAAGAGGGCAGAGGCAGGCAATCAACAAAGCTGTCTGGGAACGCATGGCCAATAAGGAAGACGGAAATGAAGCTCATACCATTAGGCAGGTCCCAGTCTGCGTGGAAGCCATTTTGTAAGGTCTGGAGACCTTCCCAGCTACCAGAGCCTGCAGCTTCTGTAACTGCTGGAGCAGAGTCCTATGACAGGAAACAACCCAAATCAAAACTTGATAAGGAGGCAACAGCCAGTAAGTGATGCAAGAATACCACTACTCCTTTCATATTTTCCCTGATTTTCCCATCTTGTGAAAACAAATATCTCCCCCTTACTGTATCTTGCCCAAGTTCTCTGCCCAAACAGGCTTGGGAAGCATGAAACAAGAAAGGGTGAGTTGGAGATACAAAGTGTGCAGGAACTGTGGGAGGTATGGCCCCGAGATGCCATTATGCTGTGGTAACCCCCTGCAGCACCTTCTCTCGGTCTCCTTACTGGTAGCTCTACCACAACCTTCACTGCAACTACACACCACTCATTTAGGAGTCCTGGGTGCCTCAAAGCCTAGCCAGTCACCTCCCAAAGCAATGGAGAGGTGGGCTACCAAGAAAACCAAGCTCTGGGATGGGGGCTGAACTTTGTAGTCAGGTCAGACACAGGCCTGCCTGTTCCCACTTCACTCGGAGACACATGCTCGCAGCTCGACCTGTGCCCCAAACCATATGGTGGAGAGAGAAACAAAACCCAGTTTTGATCCCCTCTAGCTTCTTCAGTCTTGGCAAACTCTGCAGAGTGCTGTGGGCAAAGCCAAAATGTGAGTTCAGCAATTAATTCATTCTCTGGCTGCCCCAGCTGGAACACGTGCTAAGGTCTCTCTGCCCCATTTAACTGAACACGGGCATTGGCACATATAAGCACAGAACAGTGGTAGGTGTGTTGCTAAAAGCCACCAAACCCTTCACTGGGCTGGTGAAGAAATCTGCGATGAGGGAGACTATGGAGCACACAGTTCCCAAGGGCTGCAAATTACTGAAATGCAGGCTACTGACTGTTACCCCTGGGAGCGCTGACTGTTTCACACAAATATGTTTGAGCTTTTATAAATGCCAGGTCCTGGAGCCAGGAGATTGCAGGAGAATCCCAGCTTTATCTCTTTTCAAATCCTCTTCTGCTCCTTGTACATGTGGAGAGAAGCACAGAGTGTCCCACTGGCAGTGCTCAAAAACCAATCCCAATTAGAAAGAACACAATGTGTATTTTGAAAAAAAAATCTCCTGGCTTTTAGGCTAATCTCCTGATTTTGCAGGGTGGGGCTCATGCTTTTTCAGCAGCAGGGACTGCCTGCACCCCCAGTGAGGCCAGGCGGCAGGCTGTGCCCCATGGATGAGAGCAGGAGGGCAGTCAGCAGATGGGAGGCTCCGACCACTCGCACACCTCAGCCAGACCATGCCTGACAGTCCCTGATCCTGGCACCAGTGGCTGGCCTGGAAGCCAGGGCCGCAGCACTCATGTCATGGATGGAAGGAAGGAGTGCAGCAGAGCTTCAAGGAGTACTCCATGAGCTGTAGTGGTAGCAGGACTGGGAGGGGACTGGCTCTCTGGCTGTGGTTCTCCCCTTCAATTCAAGCTGGGGGTGATAGAAATGGGGCTATAGAAATGTTTCCCCTTAACAGCCCTGCGGCTGACCCTGCCCTTGCTCACACCTATTGCACCCATTAAGAGGGAGCAGAGCTTGGCCATCCTCCAGCTCCTGCTGCCCATCCCCGCTGCAGGGATGAGTGTTATGTGCTTCCAAGGAAAAATGATTTGCTTCCAAGGAAGCAAATTCCCATGGTGATCAGTTGGCCAGCTCTGCATATTAGGAGCACAAGCGCTCACCAGATTCTTGGGCAAGGGATCCAGGGGCCTGCTTTGGGGTTGTGGGAGCAGCTTGCTTCTTTCAGGTGAGCAGCAGCAGCAGCAGATGGGAGGGAGATCCTTCAGACTTGCTTTGCAAGGGGAAGAGGCAGGGCAAGGGCTGGGGTACCACAAGCACAGGGAGTTGCCCTGGATTTGGTGGGAGCTGGGATCTTCTACTTTTATTAGAGGAATGGGCTTTCCCTCTATTTGCCAAGTCTGCTCAGCATTTTCTCGAGAGCAACCTGAGACAGCCGCATTATTCACAGGGCCTTGTATTCCTCCAAAGAGCCCAAGAGCAGAAACAGTGGGTTTGAGAGGCTGGTGTGAGGGGCCTCCCTCAGTGCAGCTGCCCTGGAGACAGCCAGAGGCCTGGAGGGCAATGGGGAGGGCAGCATAACCCCAAAAGGCTGCAGGGAGAAGGAGGAAGAGATGTGAGAAACACGCCTTCTCTCCCTCCCCTCGCTGCGGTGCAGCCTGGCCGTCCCAACACAAACATTCCAGGCTCGCTAACCAAACCCAGCTGCCTTGCTGCTGCACCCGTCCCGCCAGGAAGCTGGGGGAGCCTGCCTTTCTCTTCTCACTCTGTTGCCTCAGCGCTCCCCTAGATTCTCTTCCTGCCCACTCTGCCCTAGCCACAGAACATCAGGTCTGGCCCCTCTTACCTGTTTGCGTTTTCTAAGGTCTCCACTTTTTTCCAGAGTTCGTTGTTTTCTGTTGTGTATGTCTCAACCCTGCAGGAATAAGCCCCACAGCCAGTTAGTTACAAGGGCCAGACAGATAAAGGAAGTCTAATCCTTGCCTCTCGGGGTGTGGAGGCTCAGTGGACCCATCCATCACCTGTAGATATGGTCCTGGAGCCAGATGTCCCTCGCCTGTCTGGCTGCAGCCAGCCCCCATGGACCAAGGATGAGATTGCAGGTGGACAGTTACGTGTGACATTTCCCAGTTCAGACTTTCCTGAGGGCTGGGAGAGCCAGTAACAGGCAGCTGAAGTCAGGACAGATCCAAAATTATGCAGGCATTTCCATCACTTCCAAACCCCTCTAAGGAGCATGGAGAAGGAACGGGGGACGAATTCAATCTCTCCCACTCAGACTGAGATTCTGCCCTGGCTGTGCACTTTGCATATGAAAACCAGGCAGCTCTGTGCAAACGCCGGGCCACCTCCGACTGCAGGCACTTGAGGGCAGCAGAGAACCTGCAGGCTCCCTCCCACGGCCTCGGAAGGGAAAGTGGTTAGGCTGCACTTGGGACGAGGGAAGGGGAATGTCTCCAGGCCCAGAGGAAGGCAGGCCAGGGACACAGCCTGATCCTGCTGGAGGTTTCCAGCACAGCCTCCGAACCAGGCGTTCCGTGTAAAAACTGGGCTTGTAGCAAAGGTGTCTAACTGAATGGTGAAGGGCCCACATACAGGTTTTGACAAACTGGCTCGTACAGAAAGCCAAGTTGACCAAAGACTTGTTGCATTTAAAAAAAAATAAATAAAT